>CAMPDV010002527.1:0-61998 GCA_946699065.1 Loxodes magnus | reverse complement strand
TTCTTCACTTTTCAATAGGCTAACTTTCATCTACTAGCATATCTTGACAAACCGAATACAGATTCGTAATTATTACATTATTACTAACATTTTGGATATTCTAACTTATATTTTAGTGCTTGCTACGAAAACTTATCATTAGATATTCTTTTCTTACTTTACTTCTTCACTTTTCAATAGGCTAACTTCATCTACAAGCATATCTTGACAAACCGAATACAGATTCGTAATTATTACATTATTACTAACATTTTGGATATTCTAACTTATATTTTAGTGCTTGCTACGAAAACTTATCATTAGATATTCTTTTCTTACTTTACTTCTTCACTTTTCTATAGGCTAACTTTCATCTACAAGCATATCTTGACAAACCGAATACAGATTCGTAATTATTACATTATTACTAACATTTTGGATATTCTAACTTATATTTTAGTGCTTGCTACGAAAACTTATCATTAGATATTCTTTTCTTACTTTACTTCTTCACTTTTCTAAATACTTATTACTTCTCAAAGCATACTCCTTAAAACTGAAATTCTATCTTCTTTTCTTACTTTACTTCTTCACTTTTTAAAATACTTATTACTTCTCAAAGCATACTCCTTAAAACTGAAATTCTATCTTCTTTTCTTACTCTACTTCTTCACTTTTCTATAGGCTAACTTTCATCTACAAGCATATCTTGACAAACCGAATACAGATTCGTAATTATTACATTATTACTAACATTTTGGATATTCTAACTTATATTTTAGTGATTGCTACGAAAACTTATCATTAGATATTCTTTTCTTACTTTACTTCTTCACTTTTCTATAGGCTAACTTTCATCTACAAGCATATCTTGACAAACCGAATACAGATTCGTAATTATTACATTATTACTAACATTTTGGATATTCTAACTTATATTTTAGTGCTTGCTACGAAAACTTATCATTAGATATTCTTTTCTTACTTTACTTCTTCACTTTTCAATAGGCTAACTTTCATCTACAAGCATATCTTGACAAACCGAATACAGATTCGTAATTATTACATTATTACTAACATTTTGGATATTCTAACTTATATTTTAGTGCTTGCTACGAAAACTTATCATTAGATATTCTTTTCTTACTTTACTTCTTCACTTTTCTATAGGCTAACTTTCATCTACAAGCATATCTTGACAAACCGAATACAGATTCGTAATTATTACATTATTACTAACATTTTGGATATTCTAACTTATATTTTAGTGCTTGCTACGAAAACTTATCATTAGATATTCTTTTCTTACTTTACTTCTTCACTTTTCTATAGGCTAACTTTCATCTACAAGCATATCTTGACAAACCGAATACAGATTCGTAATTATTACATTATTACTAACATTTTGGATATTCTAACTTATATTTTAGTGCTTGCTACGAAAACTTATCATTAGATATTCTTTTCTTACTTTACTTCTTCACTTTTCTAAATACTTATTACTTCTCAAAGCATACTCCTTAAAACTGAAATTCTATCTTCTTTTCTTACTTTACTTCTTCACTTTTTAAAATACTTATTACTTCTCAAAGCATACTCCTTAAAACTGAAATTCTATCTTCTTTTCTTACTCTACTTCTTCACTTTTCTATAGGCTAACTTTCATCTACAAGCATATCTTGACAAACCGAATACAGATTCGTAATTATTACATTATTACTAACATTTTGGATATTCTAACTTATATTTTAGTGCTTGCTACGAAAACTTATCATTAGATATTCTTTTCTTACTTTACTTCTTCACTTTTCAATAGGCTAACTTTCATCTACTAGCATATCTTGACAAACCGAATACAGATTCGTAATTATTACATTATTACTAACATTTTGGATATTCTAACTTATATTTTAGTGCTTGCTACGAAAACTTATCATTAGATATTCTTTTCTTACTTTACTTCTTCACTTTTCAATAGGCTAACTTTCATCTACAAGCATATCTTGACAAACCGAATACAGATTCGTAATTATTACATTATTACTAACATTTTGGATATTCTAACTTATATTTTAGTGCTTGCTACGAAAACTTATCATTAGATATTCTTTTCTTACTTTACTTCTTCACTTTTCTATAGGCTAACTTTCATCTACAAGCATATCTTGACAAACCGAATACAGATTCGTAATTATTACATTATTACTAACATTTTGGATATTCTAACTTATATTTTAGTGCTTGCTACGAAAACTTATCATTAGATATTCTTTTCTTACTTTACTTCTTCACTTTTCTAAATACTTATTACTTCTCAAAGCATACTCCTTAAAAACTGAAATTCTATCTTCTTTTCTTACTTTACTTCTTCACTTTTTAAAATACTTATTACTTCTCAAAGCATACTCCTTAAAACTGAAATTCTATCTTCTTTTCTTACTCTACTTCTTCACTTTTCTATAGGCTAACTTTCATCTACAAGCATATCTTGACAAACCGAATACAGATTCGTAATTATTACATTATTACTAACATTTTGGATATTCTAACTTATATTTTAGTGATTGCTACGAAAACTTATCATTAGATATTCTTTTCTTACTTTACTTCTTCACTTTTCTATAGGCTAACTTTCATCTACAAGCATATCTTGACAAACCGAATACAGATTCGTAATTATTACATTATTACTAACATTTTGGATATTCTAACTTATATTTTAGTGCTTGCTACGAAAACTTATCATTAGATATTCTTTTCTTACTTTACTTCTTCACTTTTCTATAGGCTAACTTTCATCTACAAGCATATCTTGACAAACCGAATACAGATTCGTAATTATTACATTATTACTAACATTTTGGATATTCTAACTTATATTTTAGTGCTTGCTACGAAAACTTATCATTAGATATTCTTTTCTTACTTTACTTCTTCACTTTTCTAAATACTTATTACTTCTCAAAGCATACTCCTTAAAACTGAAATTCTATCTTCTTTTCTTACTTTACTTCTTCACTTTTTAAAATACTTATTACTTCTCAAAGCATACTCCTTAAAACTGAAATTCTATCTTCTTTTCTTACTCTACTTCTTCACTTTTCTATAGGCTAACTTTCATCTACAAGCATATCTTGACAAACCGAATACAGATTCGTAATTATTACATTATTACTAACATTTTGGATATTCTAACTTATATTTTAGTGATTGCTACGAAAACTTATCATTAGATATTCTTTTCTTACTTTACTTCTTCACTTTTCTATAGGCTAACTTTCATCTACAAGCATATCTTGACAAACCGAATACAGATTCGTAATTATTACATTATTACTAACATTTTGGATATTCTAACTTATATTTTAGTGCTTGCTACGAAAACTTATCATTAGATATTCTTTTCTTACTTTACTTCTTCACTTTTCAATAGGCTAACTTTCATCTACAAGCATATCTTGACAAACCGAATACAGATTCGTAATTATTACATTATTACTAACATTTTGGATATTCTAACTTATATTTTAGTGCTTGCTACGAAAACTTATCATTAGATATTCTTTTCTTACTTTACTTCTTCACTTTTCTATAGGCTAACTTTCATCTACAAGCATATCTTGACAAACCGAATACAGATTCGTAATTATTACATTATTACTAACATTTTGGATATTCTAACTTATATTTTAGTGCTTGCTACGAAAACTTATCATTAGATATTCTTTTCTTACTTTACTTCTTCACTTTTCAATAGGCTAACTTTCATCTACAAGCATATCTTGACAAACCGAATACAGATTCATTATTAATATATTATTACTAACATTTTGGATATTCTAACTTATATTTTAGTTATTGCTACGAAAACTTATCATTAGATATTCTTTTCTTACTTTACTTCTTCACTTTTCTAAATACTTATTACTTCTCAAAGCATACTCCTTAAAACTGAAATTCTATCTTCTTTTCTTACTTTACTTCTTCACTTTTTAAAATACTTATTACTTCTCAAAGCATACTCCTTAAAACTGAAATTCTATCTTCTTTTCTTACTTTACTTCTTCACTTTTCTAAATACTTATTACTTCTCAAAGCATACTCCTTAAAACTGAAATTCTATCTTCTTTTCTTACTCTACTTCTTCACTTTTCTATAGGCTAACTTTCATCTACAAGCATATCTTGACAAACCGAATACAGATTCATTATTAATATATTATTACTAACATTTTGGATATTCTAACTTATATTTTAGTTATTGCTACGAAAACTTATCATTAGATATTCTTTTCTTACTTTACTTCTTTACTTTTCAATAGGCTAACTTTCATCTACAAGCATATCTTGACAAACCGAATACAGATTCGTAATTATTACATTATTACTAACATTTTGGATATTCTAACTTATATTTTAGTGCTTGCTACGAAAACTTATCATTAGATATTCTTTTCTTACTTTACTTCTTCACTTTTCTATAGGCTAACTTTCATCTACAAGCATATCTTGACAAACCGAATACAGATTCGTAATTATTACATTATTACTAACATTTTGGATATTCTAACTTATATTTTAGTGCTTGCTACGAAAACTTATCATTAGATATTCTTTTCTTACTTTACTTCTTCACTTTTCAATAGGCTAACTTTCATCTACTAGCATATCTTGACAAACCGAATACAGATTCGTAATTATTACATTATTACTAACATTTTGGATATTCTAACTTATATTTTAGTGCTTGCTACGAAAACTTATCATTAGATATTCTTTTCTTACTTTACTTCTTCACTTTTCAATAGGCTAACTTTCATCTACAAGCATATCTTGACAAACCGAATACAGATTCGTAATTATTACATTATTACTAACATTTTGGATATTCTAACTTATATTTTAGTGCTTGCTACGAAAACTTATCATTAGATATTCTT
The DNA here is from genome assembly GCA_946699065.1 of Loxodes magnus. Lineage (NCBI taxonomy): Eukaryota > Ciliophora > Karyorelictea > Loxodida > Loxodidae > Loxodes > Loxodes magnus. Next base: position 57,080 of record CAMPDV010002527.1, on the reverse strand, counting down.
TTCTTACTTTACTTCTTCACTTTTCTATAGGCTAACTTTCATCTACAAGCATATCTTGACAAACCGAATACAGATTCGTAATTATTACATTATTACTAACATTTTGGATATTCTAACTTATATTTTAGTGCTTGCTACGAAAACTTATCATTAGATATTCTTTTCTTACTTTACTTCTTCACTTTTCAATAGGCTAACTTTCATCTACTAGCATATCTTGACAAACCGAATACAGATTCGTAATTATTACATTATTACTAACATTTTGGATATTCTAACTTATATTTTAGTGCTTGCTACGAAAACTTATCATTAGATATTCTTTTCTTACTTTACTTCTTCACTTTTCTAAATACTTATTACTTCTCAAAGCATACTCCTTAAAACTGAAATTCTATCTTCTTTTCTTACTTTACTTCTTCACTTTTTAAAATACTTATTACTTCTCAAAGCATACTCCTTAAAACTGAAATTCTATCTTCTTTTCTTACTTTACTTCTTCACTTTTCTAAATACTTATTACTTCTCAAAGCATACTCCTTAAAACTGAAATTCTATCTTCTTTTCTTACTCTACTTCTTCACTTTTCTATAGGCTAACTTTCATCTACAAGCATATCTTGACAAACCGAATACAGATTCATTATTAATATATTATTACTAACATTTTGGATATTCTAACTTATATTTTAGTGCTTGCTACGAAAACTTATCATTAGATATTCTTTTCTTACTTTACTTCTTCACTTTTCTATAGGCTAACTTTCATCTACAAGCATATCTTGACAAACCGAATACAGATTCGTAATTATTACATTATTACTAACATTTTGGATATTCTAACTTATATTTTAGTGCTTGCTACGAAAACTTATCATTAGATATTCTTTTCTTACTTTACTTCTTCACTTTTCAATAGGCTAACTTTCATCTACAAGCATATCTTGACAAACCGAATACAGATTCATTATTAATATATTATTACTAACATTTTGGATATTCTAACTTATATTTTAGTTATTGCTACGAAAACTTATCATTAGATATTCTTTTCTTACTTTACTTCTTCACTTTTCTAAATACTTATTACTTCTCAAAGCATACTCCTTAAAACTGAAATTCTATCTTCTTTTCTTACTTTACTTCTTCACTTTTTAAAATACTTATTACTTCTCAAAGCATACTCCTTAAAACTGAAATTCTATCTTCTTTTCTTACTTTACTTCTTCACTTTTCTAAATACTTATTACTTCTCAAAGCATACTCCTTAAAACTGAAATTCTATCTTCTTTTCTTACTCTACTTCTTCACTTTTCTATAGGCTAACTTTCATCTACAAGCATATCTTGACAAACCGAATACAGATTCATTATTAATATATTATTACTAACATTTTGGATATTCTAACTTATATTTTAGTTATTGCTACGAAAACTTATCATTAGATATTCTTTTCTTACTTTACTTCTTTACTTTTCAATAGGCTAACTTTCATCTACAAGCATATCTTGACAAACCGAATACAGATTCGTAATTATTACATTATTACTAACATTTTGGATATTCTAACTTATATTTTAGTGCTTGCTACGAAAACTTATCATTAGATATTCTTTTCTTACTTTACTTCTTCACTTTTCTATAGGCTAACTTTCATCTACAAGCATATCTTGACAAACCGAATACAGATTCGTAATTATTACATTATTACTAACATTTTGGATATTCTAACTTATATTTTAGTGCTTGCTACGAAAACTTATCATTAGATATTCTTTTCTTACTTTACTTCTTCACTTTTCAATAGGCTAACTTTCATCTACTAGCATATCTTGACAAACCGAATACAGATTCGTAATTATTACATTATTACTAACATTTTGGATATTCTAACTTATATTTTAGTGCTTGCTACGAAAACTTATCATTAGATATTCTTTTCTTACTTTACTTCTTCACTTTTCAATAGGCTAACTTTCATCTACAAGCATATCTTGACAAACCGAATACAGATTCGTAATTATTACATTATTACTAACATTTTGGATATTCTAACTTATATTTTAGTGCTTGCTACGAAAACTTATCATTAGATATTCTTTTCTTACTTTACTTCTTCACTTTTCTATAGGCTAACTTTCATCTACAAGCATATCTTGACAAACCGAATACAGATTCGTAATTATTACATTATTACTAACATTTTGGATATTCTAACTTATATTTTAGTGCTTGCTACGAAAACTTATCATTAGATATTCTTTTCTTACTTTACTTCTTCACTTTTCAATAGGCTAACTTTCATCTACAAGCATATCTTGACAAACCGAATACAGATTCATTATTAATATATTATTACTAACATTTTGGATATTCTAACTTATATTTTAGTTATTGCTACGAAAACTTATCATTAGATATTCTTTTCTTACTTTACTTCTTCACTTTTCTAAATACTTATTACTTCTCAAAGCATACTCCTTAAAACTGAAATTCTATCTTCTTTTCTTACTTTACTTCTTCACTTTTTAAAATACTTATTACTTCTCAAAGCATACTCCTTAAAACTGAAATTCTATCTTCTTTTCTTACTTTACTTCTTCACTTTTCTAAATACTTATTACTTCTCAAAGCATACTCCTTAAAACTGAAATTCTATCTTCTTTTCTTACTCTACTTCTTCACTTTTCTATAGGCTAACTTTCATCTACAAGCATATCTTGACAAACCGAATACAGATTCATTATTAATATATTATTACTAACATTTTGGATATTCTAACTTATATTTTAGTTATTGCTACGAAAACTTATCATTAGATATTCTTTTCTTACTTTACTTCTTTACTTTTCAATAGGCTAACTTTCATCTACAAGCATATCTTGACAAACCGAATACAGATTCGTAATTATTACATTATTACTAACATTTTGGATATTCTAACTTATATTTTAGTGCTTGCTACGAAAACTTATCATTAGATATTCTTTTCTTACTTTACTTCTTCACTTTTCTATAGGCTAACTTTCATCTACAAGCATATCTTGACAAACCGAATACAGATTCGTAATTATTACATTATTACTAACATTTTGGATATTCTAACTTATATTTTAGTGCTTGCTACGAAAACTTATCATTAGATATTCTTTTCTTACTTTACTTCTTCACTTTTCAATAGGCTAACTTTCATCTACAAGCATATCTTGACAAACCGAATACAGATTCATTATTAATATATTATTACTAACATTTTGGATATTCTAACTTATATTTTAGTTATTGCTACGAAAACTTATCATTAGATATTCTTTTCTTACTTTACTTCTTCACTTTTCTAAATACTTATTACTTCTCAAAGCATACTCCTTAAAACTGAAATTCTATCTTCTTTTCTTACTTTACTTCTTCACTTTTTAAAATACTTATTACTTCTCAAAGCATACTCCTTAAAACTGAAATTCTATCTTCTTTTCTTACTTTACTTCTTCACTTTTCTAAATACTTATTACTTCTCAAAGCATACTCCTTAAAACTGAAATTCTATCTTCTTTTCTTACTCTACTTCTTCACTTTTCTATAGGCTAACTTTCATCTACAAGCATATCTTGACAAACCGAATACAGATTCATTATTAATATATTATTACTAACATTTTGGATATTCTAACTTATATTTTAGTTATTGCTACGAAAACTTATCATTAGATATTCTTTTCTTACTTTACTTCTTTACTTTTCAATAGGCTAACTTTCATCTACAAGCATATCTTGACAAACCGAATACAGATTCGTAATTATTACATTATTACTAACATTTTGGATATTCTAACTTATATTTTAGTGCTTGCTACGAAAACTTATCATTAGATATTCTTTTCTTACTTTACTTCTTCACTTTTCTATAGGCTAACTTTCATCTACAAGCATATCTTGACAAACCGAATACAGATTCGTAATTATTACATTATTACTAACATTTTGGATATTCTAACTTATATTTTAGTGCTTGCTACGAAAACTTATCATTAGATATTCTTTTCTTACTTTACTTCTTCACTTTTCAATAGGCTAACTTTCATCTACAAGCATATCTTGACAAACCGAATACAGATTCATTATTAATATATTATTACTAACATTTTGGATATTCTAACTTATATTTTAGTTATTGCTACGAAAACTTATCATTAGATATTCTTTTCTTACTTTACTTCTTCACTTTTCTAAATACTTATTACTTCTCAAAGCATACTCCTTAAAACTGAAATTCTATCTTCTTTTCTTACTTTACTTCTTCACTTTTTAAAATACTTATTACTTCTCAAAGCATACTCCTTAAAACTGAAATTCTATCTTCTTTTCTTACTTTACTTCTTCACTTTTCTAAATACTTATTACTTCTCAAAGCATACTCCTTAAAACTGAAATTCTATCTTCTTTTCTTACTCTACTTCTTCACTTTTCTATAGGCTAACTTTCATCTACAAGCATATCTTGACAAACCGAATACAGATTCATTATTAATATATTATTACTAACATTTTGGATATTCTAACTTATATTTTAGTTATTGCTACGAAAACTTATCATTAGATATTCTTTTCTTACTTTACTTCTTTACTTTTCAATAGGCTAACTTTCATCTACAAGCATATCTTGACAAACCGAATACAGATTCGTAATTATTACATTATTACTAACATTTTGGATATTCTAACTTATATTTTAGTGCTTGCTACGAAAACTTATCATTAGATATTCTTTTCTTACTTTACTTCTTCACTTTTCTATAGGCTAACTTTCATCTACAAGCATATCTTGACAAACCGAATACAGATTCGTAATTATTACATTATTACTAACATTTTGGATATTCTAACTTATATTTTAGTGCTTGCTACGAAAACTTATCATTAGATATTCTTTTCTTACTTTACTTCTTCACTTTTCAATAGGCTAACTTTCATCTACTAGCATATCTTGACAAACCGAATACAGATTCGTAATTATTACATTATTACTAACATTTTGGATATTCTAACTTATATTTTAGTGCTTGCTACGAAAACTTATCATTAGATATTCTTTTCTTACTTTACTTCTTCACTTTTCAATAGGCTAACTTTCATCTACAAGCATATCTTGACAAACCGAATACAGATTCATTATTAATATATTATTACTAACATTTTGGATATTCTAACTTATATTTTAGTTATTGCTACGAAAACTTATCATTAGATATTCTTTTCTTACTTTACTTCTTCACTTTTCTAAATACTTATTACTTCTCAAAGCATACTCCTTAAAACTGAAATTCTATCTTCTTTTCTTACTTTACTTCTTCACTTTTTAAAATACTTATTACTTCTCAAAGCATACTCCTTAAAACTGAAATTCTATCTTCTTTTCTTACTTTACTTCTTCACTTTTCTAAATACTTATTACTTCTCAAAGCATACTCCTTAAAACTGAAATTCTATCTTCTTTTCTTACTCTACTTCTTCACTTTTCTATAGGCTAACTTTCATCTACAAGCATATCTTGACAAACCGAATACAGATTCATTATTAATATATTATTACTAACATTTTGGATATTCTAACTTATATTTTAGTTATTGCTACGAAAACTTATCATTAGATATTCTTTTCTTACTTTACTTCTTTACTTTTCAATAGGCTAACTTTCATCTACAAGCATATCTTGACAAACCGAATACAGATTCGTAATTATTACATTATTACTAACATTTTGGATATTCTAACTTATATTTTAGTGCTTGCTACGAAAACTTATCATTAGATATTCTTTTCTTACTTTACTTCTTCACTTTTCTATAGGCTAACTTTCATCTACAAGCATATCTTGACAAACCGAATACAGATTCGTAATTATTACATTATTACTAACATTTTGGATATTCTAACTTATATTTTAGTGCTTGCTACGAAAACTTATCATTAGATATTCTTTTCTTACTTTACTTCTTCACTTTTCAATAGGCTAACTTTCATCTACTAGCATATCTTGACAAACCGAATACAGATTCGTAATTATTACATTATTACTAACATTTTGGATATTCTAACTTATATTTTAGTGCTTGCTACGAAAACTTATCATTAGATATTCTTTTCTTACTTTACTTCTTCACTTTTCAATAGGCTAACTTTCATCTACAAGCATATCTTGACAAACCGAATACAGATTCGTAATTATTACATTATTACTAACATTTTGGATATTCTAACTTATATTTTAGTGCTTGCTACGAAAACTTATCATTAGATATTCTTTTCTTACTTTACTTCTTCACTTTTCTATAGGCTAACTTTCATCTACAAGCATATCTTGACAAACCGAATACAGATTCGTAATTATTACATTATTACTAACATTTTGGATATTCTAACTTATATTTTAGTGCTTGCTACGAAAACTTATCATTAGATATTCTTTTCTTACTTTACTTCTTCACTTTTCAATAGGCTAACTTTCATCTACAAGCATATCTTGACAAACCGAATACAGATTCATTATTAATATATTATTACTAACATTTTGGATATTCTAACTTATATTTTAGTTATTGCTACGAAAACTTATCATTAGATATTCTTTTCTTACTTTACTTCTTCACTTTTCTAAATACTTATTACTTCTCAAAGCATACTCCTTAAAACTGAAATTCTATCTTCTTTTCTTACTTTACTTCTTCACTTTTTAAAATACTTATTACTTCTCAAAGCATACTCCTTAAAACTGAAATTCTATCTTCTTTTCTTACTTTACTTCTTCACTTTTCTAAATACTTATTACTTCTCAAAGCATACTCCTTAAAACTGAAATTCTATCTTCTTTTCTTACTCTACTTCTTCACTTTTCTATAGGCTAACTTTCATCTACAAGCATATCTTGACAAACCGAATACAGATTCATTATTAATATATTATTACTAACATTTTGGATATTCTAACTTATATTTTAGTTATTGCTACGAAAACTTATCATTAGATATTCTTTTCTTACTTTACTTCTTTACTTTTCAATAGGCTAACTTTCATCTACAAGCATATCTTGACAAACCGAATACAGATTCGTAATTATTACATTATTACTAACATTTTGGATATTCTAACTTATATTTTAGTGCTTGCTACGAAAACTTATCATTAGATATTCTTTTCTTACTTTACTTCTTCACTTTTCTATAGGCTAACTTTCATCTACAAGCATATCTTGACAAACCGAATACAGATTCGTAATTATTACATTATTACTAACATTTTGGATATTCTAACTTATATTTTAGTGCTTGCTACGAAAACTTATCATTAGATATTCTTTTCTTACTTTACTTCTTCACTTTTCAATAGGCTAACTTTCATCTACAAGCATATCTTGACAAACCGAATACAGATTCATTATTAATATATTATTACTAACATTTTGGATATTCTAACTTATATTTTAGTTATTGCTACGAAAACTTATCATTAGATATTCTTTTCTTACTTTACTTCTTCACTTTTCTAAATACTTATTACTTCTCAAAGCATACTCCTTAAAACTGAAATTCTATCTTCTTTTCTTACTTTACTTCTTCACTTTTTAAAATACTTATTACTTCTCAAAGCATACTCCTTAAAACTGAAATTCTATCTTCTTTTCTTACTTTACTTCTTCACTTTTCTAAATACTTATTACTTCTCAAAGCATACTCCTTAAAACTGAAATTCTATCTTCTTTTCTTACTCTACTTCTTCACTTTTCTATAGGCTAACTTTCATCTACAAGCATATCTTGACAAACCGAATACAGATTCATTATTAATATATTATTACTAACATTTTGGATATTCTAACTTATATTTTAGTTATTGCTACGAAAACTTATCATTAGATATTCTTTTCTTACTTTACTTCTTTACTTTTCAATAGGCTAACTTTCATCTACAAGCATATCTTGACAAACCGAATACAGATTCGTAATTATTACATTATTACTAACATTTTGGATATTCTAACTTATATTTTAGTGCTTGCTACGAAAACTTATCATTAGATATTCTTTTCTTACTTTACTTCTTCACTTTTCTATAGGCTAACTTTCATCTACAAGCATATCTTGACAAACCGAATACAGATTCGTAATTATTACATTATTACTAACATTTTGGATATTCTAACTTATATTTTAGTGCTTGCTACGAAAACTTATCATTAGATATTCTTTTCTTACTTTACTTCTTCACTTTTCAATAGGCTAACTTTCATCTACTAGCATATCTTGACAAACCGAATACAGATTCGTAATTATTACATTATTACTAACATTTTGGATATTCTAACTTATATTTTAGTGCTTGCTACGAAAACTTATCATTAGATATTCTTTTCTTACTTTACTTCTTCACTTTTCTATAGGCTAACTTTCATCTACTAGCATATCTTGACAAACCGAATACAGATTCGTAATTATTACATTATTACTAACATTTTGGATATTCTAACTTATATTTTAGTGCTTGCTACGAAAACTTATCATTAGATATTCTTTTCTTACTTTACTTCTTCACTTTTCTAAATACTTATTACTTCTCAAAGCATACTCCTTAAAACTGAAATTCTATCTTCTTTTCTTACTCTACTTCTTCACTTTTCTATAGGCTAACTTTCATCTACAAGCATATCTTGACAAACCGAATACAGATTCATTATTAATATATTATTACTAACATTTTGGATATTCTAACTTATATTTTAGTTATTGCTACGAAAACTTATCATTAGATATTCTTTTCTTACTTTACTTCTTCACTTTTCAATAGGCTAACTTTCATCTACTAGCATATCTTGACAAACCGAATACAGATTCGTAATTATTACATTATTACTAACATTTTGGATATTCTAACTTATATTTTAGTGCTTGCTACGAAAACTTATCATTAGATATTCTTTTCTTACTTTACTTCTTCACTTTTCTATAGGCTAACTTTCATCTACTAGCATATCTTGACAAACCGAATACAGATTCGTAATTATTACATTATTACTAACATTTTGGATATTCTAACTTATATTTTAGTGCTTGCTACGAAAACTTATCATTAGATATTCTTTTCTTACTTTACTTCTTCACTTTTCTAAATACTTATTACTTCTCAAAGCATACTCCTTAAAACTGAAATTCTATCTTCTTTTCTTACTCTACTTCTTCACTTTTCTATAGGCTAACTTTCATCTACAAGCATATCTTGACAAACCGAATACAGATTCATTATTAATATATTATTACTAACATTTTGGATATTCTAACTTATATTTTAGTGCTTGCTACGAAAACTTATCATTAGATATTCTTTTCTTACTTTACTTCTTCACTTTTCTATAGGCTAACTTTCATCTACAAGCATATCTTGACAAACCGAATACAGATTCGTAATTATTACATTATTACTAACATTTTGGATATTCTAACTTATATTTTAGTGCTTGCTACGAAAACTTATCATTAGATATTCTTTTCTTACTTTACTTCTTCACTTTTCAATAGGCTAACTTTCATCTACAAGCATATCTTGACAAACCGAATACAGATTCATTATTAATATATTATTACTAACATTTTGGATATTCTAACTTATATTTTAGTTATTGCTACGAAAACTTATCATTAGATATTCTTTTCTTACTTTACTTCTTCACTTTTCTAAATACTTATTACTTCTCAAAGCATACTCCTTAAAACTGAAATTCTATCTTCTTTTCTTACTTTACTTCTTCACTTTTTAAAATACTTATTACTTCTCAAAGCATACTCCTTAAAACTGAAATTCTATCTTCTTTTCTTACTTTACTTCTTCACTTTTCTAAATACTTATTACTTCTCAAAGCATACTCCTTAAAACTGAAATTCTATCTTCTTTTCTTACTCTACTTCTTCACTTTTCTATAGGCTAACTTTCATCTACAAGCATATCTTGACAAACCGAATACAGATTCATTATTAATATATTATTACTAACATTTTGGATATTCTAACTTATATTTTAGTTATTGCTACGAAAACTTATCATTAGATATTCTTTTCTTACTTTACTTCTTTACTTTTCAATAGGCTAACTTTCATCTACAAGCATATCTTGACAAACCGAATACAGATTCGTAATTATTACATTATTACTAACATTTTGGATATTCTAACTTATATTTTAGTGCTTGCTACGAAAACTTATCATTAGATATTCTTTTCTTACTTTACTTCTTCACTTTTCTATAGGCTAACTTTCATCTACAAGCATATCTTGACAAACCGAATACAGATTCGTAATTATTACATTATTACTAACATTTTGGATATTCTAACTTATATTTTAGTGCTTGCTACGAAAACTTATCATTAGATATTCTTTTCTTACTTTACTTCTTCACTTTTCAATAGGCTAACTTTCATCTACTAGCATATCTTGACAAACCGAATACAGATTCGTAATTATTACATTATTACTAACATTTTGGATATTCTAACTTATATTTTAGTGCTTGCTACGAAAACTTATCATTAGATATTCTTTTCTTACTTTACTTCTTCACTTTTCAATAGGCTAACTTTCATCTACAAGCATATCTTGACAAACCGAATACAGATTCGTAATTATTACATTATTACTAACATTTTGGATATTCTAACTTATATTTTAGTGCTTGCTACGAAAACTTATCATTAGATATTCTTTTCTTACTTTACTTCTTCACTTTTCTATAGGCTAACTTTCATCTACAAGCATATCTTGACAAACCGAATACAGATTCGTAATTATTACATTATTACTAACATTTTGGATATTCTAACTTATATTTTAGTGCTTGCTACGAAAACTTATCATTAGATATTCTTTTCTTACTTTACTTCTTCACTTTTCTATAGGCTAACTTTCATCTACAAGCATATCTTGACAAACCGAATACAGATTCGTAATTATTACATTATTACTAACATTTTGGATATTCTAACTTATATTTTAGTGCTTGCTACGAAAACTTATCATTAGATATTCTTTTCTTACTTTACTTCTTCACTTTTCAATAGGCTAACTTTCATCTACTAGCATATCTTGACAAACCGAATACAGATTCGTAATTATTACATTATTACTAACATTTTGGATATTCTAACTTATATTTTAGTGCTTGCTACGAAAACTTATCATTAGATATTCTTTTCTTACTTTACTTCTTCACTTTTCAATAGGCTAACTTTCATCTACAAGCATATCTTGACAAACCGAATACAGATTCGTAATTATTACATTATTACTAACATTTTGGATATTCTAACTTATATTTTAGTGCTTGCTACGAAAACTTATCATTAGATATTCTTTTCTTACTTTACTTCTTCACTTTTCTATAGGCTAACTTTCATCTACAAGCATATCTTGACAAACCGAATACAGATTCGTAATTATTACATTATTACTAACATTTTGGATATTCTAACTTATATTTTAGTGCTTGCTACGAAAACTTATCATTAGATATTCTTTTCTTACTTTACTTCTTCACTTTTCAATAGGCTAACTTTCATCTACAAGCATATCTTGACAAACCGAATACAGATTCATTATTAATATATTATTACTAACATTTTGGATATTCTAACTTATATTTTAGTTATTGCTACGAAAACTTATCATTAGATATTCTTTTCTTACTTTACTTCTTCACTTTTCTAAATACTTATTACTTCTCAAAGCATACTCCTTAAAACTGAAATTCTATCTTCTTTTCTTACTTTACTTCTTCACTTTTTAAAATACTTATTACTTCTCAAAGCATACTCCTTAAAACTGAAATTCTATCTTCTTTTCTTACTTTACTTCTTCACTTTTCTAAATACTTATTACTTCTCAAAGCATACTCCTTAAAACTGAAATTCTATCTTCTTTTCTTACTCTACTTCTTCACTTTTCTATAGGCTAACTTTCATCTACAAGCATATCTTGACAAACCGAATACAGATTCATTATTAATATATTATTACTAACATTTTGGATATTCTAACTTATATTTTAGTTATTGCTACGAAAACTTATCATTAGATATTCTTTTCTTACTTTACTTCTTTACTTTTCAATAGGCTAACTTTCATCTACAAGCATATCTTGACAAACCGAATACAGATTCGTAATTATTACATTATTACTAACATTTTGGATATTCTAACTTATATTTTAGTGCTTGCTACGAAAACTTATCATTAGATATTCTTTTCTTACTTTACTTCTTCACTTTTCTATAGGCTAACTTTCATCTACAAGCATATCTTGACAAACCGAATACAGATTCGTAATTATTACATTATTACTAACATTTTGGATATTCTAACTTATATTTTAGTGCTTGCTACGAAAACTTATCATTAGATATTCTTTTCTTACTTTACTTCTTCACTTTTCAATAGGCTAACTTTCATCTACTAGCATATCTTGACAAACCGAATACAGATTCGTAATTATTACATTATTACTAACATTTTGGATATTCTAACTTATATTTTAGTGCTTGCTACGAAAACTTATCATTAGATATTCTTTTCTTACTTTACTTCTTCACTTTTCTATAGGCTAACTTTCATCTACTAGCATATCTTGACAAACCGAATACAGATTCGTAATTATTACATTATTACTAACATTTTGGATATTCTAACTTATATTTTAGTGCTTGCTACGAAAACTTATCATTAGATATTCTTTTCTTACTTTACTTCTTCACTTTTCTAAATACTTATTACTTCTCAAAGCATACTCCTTAAAACTGAAATTCTATCTTCTTTTCTTACTCTACTTCTTCACTTTTCTATAGGCTAACTTTCATCTACAAGCATATCTTGACAAACCGAATACAGATTCATTATTAATATATTATTACTAACATTTTGGATATTCTAACTTATATTTTAGTTATTGCTACGAAAACTTATCATTAGATATTCTTTTCTTACTTTACTTCTTCACTTTTCAATAGGCTAACTTTCATCTACAAGCATATCTTGACAAACCGAATACAGATTCATTATTAATATATTATTACTAACATTTTGGATATTCTAACTTATATTTTAGTTATTGCTACGAAAACTTATCATTAGATATTCTTTTCTTACTTTACTTCTTCACTTTTCTAAATACTTATTACTTCTCAAAGCATACTCCTTAAAACTGAAATTCTATCTTCTTTTCTTACTTTACTTCTTCACTTTTTAAAATACTTATTACTTCTCAAAGCATACTCCTTAAAACTGAAATTCTATCTTCTTTTCTTACTTTACTTCTTCACTTTTCTAAATACTTATTACTTCTCAAAGCATACTCCTTAAAACTGAAATTCTATCTTCTTTTCTTACTCTACTTCTTCACTTTTCTATAGGCTAACTTTCATCTACAAGCATATCTTGACAAACCGAATACAGATTCATTATTAATATATTATTACTAACATTTTGGATATTCTAACTTATATTTTAGTGCTTGCTACGAAAACTTATCATTAGATATTCTTTTCTTACTTTACTTCTTCACTTTTCTATAGGCTAACTTTCATCTACAAGCATATCTTGACAAACCGAATACAGATTCGTAATTATTACATTATTACTAACATTTTGGATATTCTAACTTATATTTTAGTGCTTGCTACGAAAACTTATCATTAGATATTCTTTTCTTACTTTACTTCTTCACTTTTCTATAGGCTAACTTTCATCTACTAGCATATCTTGACAAACCGAATACAGATTCGTAATTATTACATTATTACTAACATTTTGGATATTCTAACTTATATTTTAGTGCTTGCTACGAAAACTTATCATTAGATATTCTTTTCTTACTTTACTTCTTCACTTTTCTAAATACTTATTACTTCTCAAAGCATACTCCTTAAAACTGAAATTCTATCTTCTTTTCTTACTCTACTTCTTCACTTTTCTATAGGCTAACTTTCATCTACAAGCATATCTTGACAAACCGAATACAGATTCATTATTAATATATTATTACTAACATTTTGGATATTCTAACTTATATTTTAGTTATTGCTACGAAAACTTATCATTAGATATTCTTTTCTTACTTTACTTCTTTACTTTTCAATAGGCTAACTTTCATCTACAAGCATATCTTGACAAACCGAATACAGATTCGTAATTATTACATTATTACTAACATTTTGGATATTCTAACTTATATTTTAGTGCTTGCTACGAAAACTTATCATTAGATATTCTTTTCTTACTTTACTTCTTCACTTTTCTATAGGCTAACTTTCATCTACAAGCATATCTTGACAAACCGAATACAGATTCGTAATTATTACATTATTACTAACATTTTGGATATTCTAACTTATATTTTAGTGCTTGCTACGAAAACTTATCATTAGATATTCTTTTCTTACTTTACTTCTTCACTTTTCAATAGGCTAACTTTCATCTACTAGCATATCTTGACAAACCGAATACAGATTCGTAATTATTACATTATTACTAACATTTTGGATATTCTAACTTATATTTTAGTGCTTGCTACGAAAACTTATCATTAGATATTCTTTTCTTACTTTACTTCTTCACTTTTCTATAGGCTAACTTTCATCTACTAGCATATCTTGACAAACCGAATACAGATTCGTAATTATTACATTATTACTAACATTTTGGATATTCTAACTTATATTTTAGTGCTTGCTACGAAAACTTATCATTAGATATTCTTTTCTTACTTTACTTCTTCACTTTTCTAAATACTTATTACTTCTCAAAGCATACTCCTTAAAACTGAAATTCTATCTTCTTTTCTTACTCTACTTCTTCACTTTTCTATAGGCTAACTTTCATCTACAAGCATATCTTGACAAACCGAATACAGATTCATTATTAATATATTATTACTAACATTTTGGATATTCTAACTTATATTTTAGTTATTGCTACGAAAACTTATCATTAGATATTCTTTTCTTACTTTACTTCTTCACTTTTCAATAGGCTAACTTTCATCTACAAGCATATCTTGACAAACCGAATACAGATTCATTATTAATATATTATTACTAACATTTTGGATATTCTAACTTATATTTTAGTTATTGCTACGAAAACTTATCATTAGATATTCTTTTCTTACTTTACTTCTTCACTTTTCTAAATACTTATTACTTCTCAAAGCATACTCCTTAAAACTGAAATTCTATCTTCTTTTCTTACTTTACTTCTTCACTTTTTAAAATACTTATTACTTCTCAAAGCATACTCCTTAAAACTGAAATTCTATCTTCTTTTCTTACTTTACTTCTTCACTTTTCTAAATACTTATTACTTCTCAAAGCATACTCCTTAAAACTGAAATTCTATCTTCTTTTCTTACTCTACTTCTTCACTTTTCTATAGGCTAACTTTCATCTACAAGCATATCTTGACAAACCGAATACAGATTCATTATTAATATATTATTACTAACATTTTGGATATTCTAACTTATATTTTAGTGCTTGCTACGAAAACTTATCATTAGATATTCTTTTCTTACTTTACTTCTTCACTTTTCTATAGGCTAACTTTCATCTACAAGCATATCTTGACAAACCGAATACAGATTCGTAATTATTACATTATTACTAACATTTTGGATATTCTAACTTATATTTTAGTGCTTGCTACGAAAACTTATCATTAGATATTCTTTTCTTACTTTACTTCTTCACTTTTCTATAGGCTAACTTTCATCTACTAGCATATCTTGACAAACCGAATACAGATTCGTAATTATTACATTATTACTAACATTTTGGATATTCTAACTTATATTTTAGTGCTTGCTACGAAAACTTATCATTAGATATTCTTTTCTTACTTTACTTCTTCACTTTTCTAAATACTTATTACTTCTCAAAGCATACTCCTTAAAACTGAAATTCTATCTTCTTTTCTTACTCTACTTCTTCACTTTTCTATAGGCTAACTTTCATCTACAAGCATATCTTGACAAACCGAATACAGATTCATTATTAATATATTATTACTAACATTTTGGATATTCTAACTTATATTTTAGTTATTGCTACGAAAACTTATCATTAGATATTCTTTTCTTACTTTACTTCTTTACTTTTCAATAGGCTAACTTTCATCTACAAGCATATCTTGACAAACCGAATACAGATTCGTAATTATTACATTATTACTAACATTTTGGATATTCTAACTTATATTTTAGTGCTTGCTACGAAAACTTATCATTAGATATTCTTTTCTTACTTTACTTCTTCACTTTTCTATAGGCTAACTTTCATCTACAAGCATATCTTGACAAACCGAATACAGATTCGTAATTATTACATTATTACTAACATTTTGGATATTCTAACTTATATTTTAGTGCTTGCTACGAAAACTTATCATTAGATATTCTTTTCTTACTTTACTTCTTCACTTTTCAATAGGCTAACTTTCATCTACTAGCATATCTTGACAAACCGAATACAGATTCGTAATTATTACATTATTACTAACATTTTGGATATTCTAACTTATATTTTAGTGCTTGCTACGAAAACTTATCATTAGATATTCTTTTCTTACTTTACTTCTTCACTTTTCAATAGGCTAACTTTCATCTACAAGCATATCTTGACAAACCGAATACAGATTCGTAATTATTACATTATTACTAACATTTTGGATATTCTAACTTATATTTTAGTGCTTGCTACGAAAACTTATCATTAGATATTCTTTTCTTACTTTACTTCTTCACTTTTCTATAGGCTAACTTTCATCTACAAGCATATCTTGACAAACCGAATACAGATTCGTAATTATTACATTATTACTAACATTTTGGATATTCTAACTTATATTTTAGTGCTTGCTACGAAAACTTATCATTAGATATTCTTTTCTTACTTTACTTCTTCACTTTTCAATAGGCTAACTTTCATCTACAAGCATATCTTGACAAACCGAATACAGATTCATTATTAATATATTATTACTAACATTTTGGATATTCTAACTTATATTTTAGTTATTGCTACGAAAACTTATCATTAGATATTCTTTTCTTACTTTACTTCTTCACTTTTCTAAATACTTATTACTTCTCAAAGCATACTCCTTAAAACTGAAATTCTATCTTCTTTTCTTACTTTACTTCTTCACTTTTTAAAATACTTATTACTTCTCAAAGCATACTCCTTAAAACTGAAATTCTATCTTCTTTTCTTACTTTACTTCTTCACTTTTCTAAATACTTATTACTTCTCAAAGCATACTCCTTAAAACTGAAATTCTATCTTCTTTTCTTACTCTACTTCTTCACTTTTCTATAGGCTAACTTTCATCTACAAGCATATCTTGACAAACCGAATACAGATTCATTATTAATATATTATTACTAACATTTTGGATATTCTAACTTATATTTTAGTTATTGCTACGAAAACTTATCATTAGATATTCTTTTCTTACTTTACTTCTTCACTTTTCTAAATACTTATTACTTCTCAAAGCATACTCCTTAAAACTGAAATTCTATCTTCTTTTCTTACTTTACTTCTTCACTTTTTAAAATACTTATTACTTCTCAAAGCATACTCCTTAAAACTGAAATTCTATCTTCTTTTCTTACTTTACTTCTTCACTTTTCTAAATACTTATTACTTCTCAAAGCATACTCCTTAAAACTGAAATTCTATCTTCTTTTCTTACTCTACTTCTTCACTTTTCTATAGGCTAACTTTCATCTACAAGCATATCTTGACAAACCGAATACAGATTCATTATTAATATATTATTACTAACATTTTGGATATTCTAACTTATATTTTAGTTATTGCTACGAAAACTTATCATTAGATATTCTTTTCTTACTTTACTTCTTCACTTTTCTAAATACTTATTACTTCTCAAAGCATACTCCTTAAAACTGAAATTCTATCTTCTTTTCTTACTTTACTTCTTCACTTTTTAAAATACTTATTACTTCTCAAAGCATACTCCTTAAAACTGAAATTCTATCTTCTTTTCTTACTTTACTTCTTCACTTTTCTAAATACTTATTACTTCTCAAAGCATACTCCTTAAAACTGAAATTCTATCTTCTTTTCTTACTCTACTTCTTCACTTTTCTATAGGCTAACTTTCATCTACAAGCATATCTTGACAAACCGAATACAGATTCATTATTAATATATTATTACTAACATTTTGGATATTCTAACTTATATTTTAGTTATTGCTACGAAAACTTATCATTAGATATTCTTTTCTTACTTTACTTCTTCACTTTTCTAAATACTTATTACTTCTCAAAGCATACTCCTTAAAACTGAAATTCTATCTTCTTTTCTTACTTTACTTCTTCACTTTTTAAAATACTTATTACTTCTCAAAGCATACTCCTTAAAACTGAAATTCTATCTTCTTTTCTTACTTTACTTCTTCACTTTTCTAAATACTTATTACTTCTCAAAGCATACTCCTTAAAACTGAAATTCTATCTTCTTTTCTTACTCTACTTCTTCACTTTTCTATAGGCTAACTTTCATCTACAAGCATATCTTGACAAACCGAATACAGATTCGTAATTATTACATTATTACTAACATTTTGGATATTCTAACTTATATTTTAGTGATTGCTACGAAAACTTATCATTAGATATTCTTTTCTTACTTTACTTCTTTACTTTTCAATAGGCTAACTTTCATCTACAAGCATATCTTGACAAACCGAATACAGATTCATTATTAATATATTATTACTAACATTTTGGATATTCTAACTTATATTTTAGTGCTTGCTACGAAAACTTATCATTAGATATTCTTTTCTTACTTTACTTCTTCACTTTTCTATAGGCTAACTTTCATCTACAAGCATATCTTGACAAACCGAATACAGATTCGTAATTATTACATTATTACTAACATTTTGGATATTCTAACTTATATTTTAGTGCTTGCTACGAAAACTTATCATTAGATATTCTTTTCTTACTTTACTTCTTCACTTTTCAATAGGCTAACTTTCATCTACAAGCATATCTTGACAAACCGAATACAGATTCATTATTAATATATTATTACTAACATTTTGGATATTCTAACTTATATTTTAGTTATTGCTACGAAAACTTATCATTAGATATTCTTTTCTTACTTTACTTCTTCACTTTTCTAAATACTTATTACTTCTCAAAGCATACTCCTTAAAACTGAAATTCTATCTTCTTTTCTTACTTTACTTCTTCACTTTTTAAAATACTTATTACTTCTCAAAGCATACTCCTTAAAACTGAAATTCTATCTTCTTTTCTTACTTTACTTCTTCACTTTTCTAAATACTTATTACTTCTCAAAGCATACTCCTTAAAACTGAAATTCTATCTTCTTTTCTTACTCTACTTCTTCACTTTTCTATAGGCTAACTTTCATCTACAAGCATATCTTGACAAACCGAATACAGATTCGTAATTATTACATTATTACTAACATTTTGGATATTCTAACTTATATTTTAGTGATTGCTACGAAAACTTATCATTAGATATTCTTTTCTTACTTTACTTCTTTACTTTTCAATAGGCTAACTTTCATCTACAAGCATATCTTGACAAACCGAATACAGATTCATTATTAATATATTATTACTAACATTTTGGATATTCTAACTTATATTTTAGTGCTTGCTACGAAAACTTATCATTAGATATTCTTTTCTTACTTTACTTCTTCACTTTTCTATAGGCTAACTTTCATCTACAAGCATATCTTGACAAACCGAATACAGATTCGTAATTATTACATTATTACTAACATTTTGGATATTCTAACTTATATTTTAGTGCTTGCTACGAAAACTTATCATTAGATATTCTTTTCTTACTTTACTTCTTCACTTTTCAATAGGCTAACTTTCATCTACTAGCATATCTTGACAAACCGAATACAGATTCGTAATTATTACATTATTACTAACATTTTGGATATTCTAACTTATATTTTAGTGCTTGCTACGAAAACTTATCATTAGATATTCTTTTCTTACTTTACTTCTTCACTTTTCAATAGGCTAACTTTCATCTACAAGCATATCTTGACAAACCGAATACAGATTCATTATTAATATATTATTACTAACATTTTGGATATTCTAACTTATATTTTAGTTATTGCTACGAAAACTTATCATTAGATATTCTTTTCTTACTTTACTTCTTCACTTTTCTAAATACTTATTACTTCTCAAAGCATACTCCTTAAAACTGAAATTCTATCTTCTTTTCTTACTTTACTTCTTCACTTTTTAAAATACTTATTACTTCTCAAAGCATACTCCTTAAAACTGAAATTCTATCTTCTTTTCTTACTTTACTTCTTTACTTTTCAATAGGCTAACTTTCATCTACAAGCATATCTTGACAAACCGAATACAGATTCATTATTAATATATTATTACTAACATTTTGGATATTCTAACTTATATTTTAGTGCTTGCTACGAAAACTTATCATTAGATATTCTTTTCTTACTTTACTTCTTCACTTTTCTATAGGCTAACTTTCATCTACAAGCATATCTTGACAAACCGAATACAGATTCGTAATTATTACATTATTACTAACATTTTGGATATTCTAACTTATATTTTAGTGCTTGCTACGAAAACTTATCATTAGATATTCTTTTCTTACTTTACTTCTTCACTTTTCAATAGGCTAACTTTCATCTACTAGCATATCTTGACAAACCGAATACAGATTCGTAATTATTACATTATTACTAACATTTTGGATATTCTAACTTATATTTTAGTGCTTGCTACGAAAACTTATCATTAGATATTCTTTTCTTACTTTACTTCTTCACTTTTCAATAGGCTAACTTTCATCTACAAGCATATCTTGACAAACCGAATACAGATTCATTATTAATATATTATTACTAACATTTTGGATATTCTAACTTATATTTTAGTTATTGCTACGAAAACTTATCATTAGATATTCTTTTCTTACTTTACTTCTTCACTTTTCTAAATACTTATTACTTCTCAAAGCATACTCCTTAAAACTGAAATTCTATCTTCTTTTCTTACTTTACTTCTTCACTTTTTAAAATACTTATTACTTCTCAAAGCATACTCCTTAAAACTGAAATTCTATCTTCTTTTCTTACTTTACTTCTTTACTTTTCAATAGGCTAACTTTCATCTACAAGCATATCTTGACAAACCGAATACAGATTCATTATTAATATATTATTACTAACATTTTGGATATTCTAACTTATATTTTAGTGCTTGCTACGAAAACTTATCATTAGATATTCTTTTCTTACTTTACTTCTTCACTTTTCTATAGGCTAACTTTCATCTACAAGCATATCTTGACAAACCGAATACAGATTCGTAATTATTACATTATTACTAACATTTTGGATATTCTAACTTATATTTTAGTGCTTGCTACGAAAACTTATCATTAGATATTCTTTTCTTACTTTACTTCTTCACTTTTCAATAGGCTAACTTTCATCTACTAGCATATCTTGACAAACCGAATACAGATTCGTAATTATTACATTATTACTAACATTTTGGATATTCTAACTTATATTTTAGTGCTTGCTACGAAAACTTATCATTAGATATTCTTTTCTTACTTTACTTCTTCACTTTTCAATAGGCTAACTTTCATCTACAAGCATATCTTGACAAACCGAATACAGATTCATTATTAATATATTATTACTAACATTTTGGATATTCTAACTTATATTTTAGTTATTGCTACGAAAACTTATCATTAGATATTCTTTTCTTACTTTACTTCTTCACTTTTCAATAGGCTAACTTTCATCTACTAGCATATCTTGACAAACCGAATACAGATTCGTAATTATTACATTATTACTAACATTTTGGATATTCTAACTTATATTTTAGTGCTTGCTACGAAAACTTATCATTAGATATTCTTTTCTTACTTTACTTCTTCACTTTTCAATAGGCTAACTTTCATCTACAAGCATATCTTGACAAACCGAATACAGATTCATTATTAATATATTATTACTAACATTTTGGATATTCTAACTTATATTTTAGTTATTGCTACGAAAACTTATCATTAGATATTCTTTTCTTACTTTACTTCTTCACTTTTCTAAATACTTATTACTTCTCAAAGCATACTCCTTAAAACTGAAATTCTATCTTCTTTTCTTACTTTACTTCTTCACTTTTTAAAATACTTATTACTTCTCAAAGCATACTCCTTAAAACTGAAATTCTATCTTCTTTTCTTACTTTACTTCTTCACTTTTCTAAATACTTATTACTTCTCAAAGCATACTCCTTAAAACTGAAATTCTATCTTCTTTTCTTACTCTACTTCTTCACTTTTCTATAGGCTAACTTTCATCTACAAGCATATCTTGACAAACCGAATACAGATTCGTAATTATTACATTATTACTAACATTTTGGATATTCTAACTTATATTTTAGTGCTTGCTACGAAAACTTATCATTAGATATTCTTTTCTTACTTTACTTCTTCACTTTTCAATAGGCTAACTTTCATCTACAAGCATATCTTGACAAACCGAATACAGATTCATTATTAATATATTATTACTAACATTTTGGATATTCTAACTTATATTTTAGTTATTGCTACGAAAACTTATCATTAGATATTCTTTTCTTACTTTACTTCTTCACTTTTCAATAGGCTAACTTTCATCTACTAGCATATCTTGACAAACCGAATACAGATTCGTAATTATTACATTATTACTAACATTTTGGATATTCTAACTTATATTTTAGTGCTTGCTACGAAAACTTATCATTAGATATTCTTTTCTTACTTTACTTCTTCACTTTTCAATAGGCTAACTTTCATCTACAAGCATATCTTGACAAACCGAATACAGATTCATTATTAATATATTATTACTAACATTTTGGATATTCTAACTTATATTTTAGTTATTGCTACGAAAACTTATCATTAGATATTCTTTTCTTACTTTACTTCTTCACTTTTCTAAATACTTATTACTTCTCAAAGCATACTCCTTAAAACTGAAATTCTATCTTCTTTTCTTACTTTACTTCTTCACTTTTTAAAATACTTATTACTTCTCAAAGCATACTCCTTAAAACTGAAATTCTATCTTCTTTTCTTACTTTACTTCTTCACTTTTCTAAATACTTATTACTTCTCAAAGCATACTCCTTAAAACTGAAATTCTATCTTCTTTTCTTACTCTACTTCTTCACTTTTCTATAGGCTAACTTTCATCTACAAGCATATCTTGACAAACCGAATACAGATTCGTAATTATTACATTATTACTAACATTTTGGATATTCTAACTTATATTTTAGTGCTTGCTACGAAAACTTATCATTAGATATTCTTTTCTTACTTTACTTCTTCACTTTTCAATAGGCTAACTTTCATCTACAAGCATATCTTGACAAACCGAATACAGATTCATTATTAATATATTATTACTAACATTTTGGATATTCTAACTTATATTTTAGTTATTGCTACGAAAACTTATCATTAGATATTCTTTTCTTACTTTACTTCTTCACTTTTCTAAATACTTATTACTTCTCAAAGCATACTCCTTAAAACTGAAATTCTATCTTCTTTTCTTACTTTACTTCTTCACTTTTTAAAATACTTATTACTTCTCAAAGCATACTCCTTAAAACTGAAATTCTATCTTCTTTTCTTACTTTACTTCTTCACTTTTCTAAATACTTAATACTTCTCAAAGCATACTCCTTAAAACTGAAATTCTATCTTCTTTTCTTACTTTACTTCTTCACTTTTCAATAGGCTAACTTTCATCTACAAGCATATCTTGACTAACCGAATACAGATTCGTAATTGTGACATTATTACTAACATTTTGGATATTCTAACTTATATTTTAGTGCTTGCTACGAAAACTTATCATTAGATATTCTTTTCTTACTTTACTTCTTCACTTTTCAATAGGCTAACTTTCATCTACAAGCATATCTTGACAAACCGAATACAGATTCATTATTAATATATTATTACTAACATTTTGGATATTCTAACTTATATTTTAGTGCTTGCTACGAAAACTTATCATTAGATATTCTTTTCTTACTTTACTTCTTCACTTTTCTAAATACTTATTACTTCTCAAAGCATACTCCTTAAAACTGAAATTCTATCTTCTTTTCTTACTTTACTTCTTCACTTTTTAAAATACTTATTACTTCTCAAAGCATACTCCTTAAAACTGAAATTCTATCTTCTTTTCTTACTTTACTTCTTCACTTTTCTAAATACTTATTACTTCTCAAAGCATACTCCTTAAAACTGAAATTCTATCTTCTTTTCTTACTCTACTTCTTCACTTTTCAATAGGCTAACTTTCATCTACAAGCATATCTTGACAAACCGAATACAGATTCGTAATTATTACATTATTACTAACATTTTGGATATTCTAACTTATATTTTAGTGCTTGCTACGAAAACTTATCATTAGATATTCTTTTCTTACTTTACTTCTTCACTTTTCAATAGGCTAACTTTCATCTACAAGCATATCTTGACAAACCGAATACAGATTCATTATTAATATATTATTACTAACATTTTGGATATTCTAACTTATATTTTAGTTATTGCTACGAAAACTTATCATTAGATATTCTTTTCTTACTTTACTTCTTCACTTTTCTAAATACTTATTACTTCTCAAAGCATACTCCTTAAAACTGAAATTCTATCTTCTTTTCTTACTTTACTTCTTCACTTTTTAAAATACTTATTACTTCTCAAAGCATACTCCTTAAAACTGAAATTCTATCTTCTTTTCTTACTTTACTTCTTCACTTTTCTAAATACTTATTACTTCTCAAAGCATACTCCTTAAAACTGAAATTCTATCTTCTTTTCTTACTCTACTTCTTCACTTTTCTATAGGCTAACTTTCATCTACAAGCATATCTTGACAAACCGAATACAGATTCGTAATTATTACATTATTACTAACATTTTGGATATTCTAACTTATATTTTAGTGCTTGCTACGAAAACTTATCATTAGATATTCTTTTCTTACTTTACTTCTTCACTTTTCAATAGGCTAACTTTCATCTACAAGCATATCTTGACAAACCGAATACAGATTCATTATTAATATATTATTACTAACATTTTGGATATTCTAACTTATATTTTAGTTATTGCTACGAAAACTTATCATTAGATATTCTTTTCTTACTTTACTTCTTCACTTTTCAATAGGCTAACTTTCATCTACTAGCATATCTTGACAAACCGAATACAGATTCGTAATTATTACATTATTACTAACATTTTGGATATTCTAACTTATATTTTAGTGCTTGCTACGAAAACTTATCATTAGATATTCTTTTCTTACTTTACTTCTTCACTTTTCAATAGGCTAACTTTCATCTACAAGCATATCTTGACAAACCGAATACAGATTCATTATTAATATATTATTACTAACATTTTGGATATTCTAACTTATATTTTAGTTATTGCTACGAAAACTTATCATTAGATATTCTTTTCTTACTTTACTTCTTCACTTTTCTAAATACTTATTACTTCTCAAAGCATACTCCTTAAAACTGAAATTCTATCTTCTTTTCTTACTTTACTTCTTCACTTTTTAAAATACTTATTACTTCTCAAAGCATACTCCTTAAAACTGAAATTCTATCTTCTTTTCTTACTTTACTTCTTCACTTTTCTAAATACTTATTACTTCTCAAAGCATACTCCTTAAAACTGAAATTCTATCTTCTTTTCTTACTCTACTTCTTCACTTTTCTATAGGCTAACTTTCATCTACAAGCATATCTTGACAAACCGAATACAGATTCGTAATTATTACATTATTACTAACATTTTGGATATTCTAACTTATATTTTAGTGCTTGCTACGAAAACTTATCATTAGATATTCTTTTCTTACTTTACTTCTTCACTTTTCAATAGGCTAACTTTCATCTACAAGCATATCTTGACAAACCGAATACAGATTCATTATTAATATATTATTACTAACATTTTGGATATTCTAACTTATATTTTAGTTATTGCTACGAAAACTTATCATTAGATATTCTTTTCTTACTTTACTTCTTCACTTTTCTAAATACTTATTACTTCTCAAAGCATACTCCTTAAAACTGAAATTCTATCTTCTTTTCTTACTTTACTTCTTCACTTTTTAAAATACTTATTACTTCTCAAAGCATACTCCTTAAAACTGAAATTCTATCTTCTTTTCTTACTTTACTTCTTCACTTTTCTAAATACTTAATACTTCTCAAAGCATACTCCTTAAAACTGAAATTCTATCTTCTTTTCTTACTTTACTTCTTCACTTTTCAATAGGCTAACTTTCATCTACAAGCATATCTTGACTAACCGAATACAGATTCGTAATTGTGACATTATTACTAACATTTTGGATATTCTAACTTATATTTTAGTGATTGCTACGAAAACTTATCATTAGATATTCTTTTCTTACTTTACTTCTTTACTTTTCAATAGGCTAACTTTCATCTACAAGCATATCTTGACAAACCGAATACAGATTCATTATTAATATATTATTACTAACATTTTGGATATTCTAACTTATATTTTAGTGCTTGCTACGAAAACTTATCATTAGATATTCTTTTCTTACTTTACTTCTTCACTTTTCTAAATACTTATTACTTCTCAAAGCATACTCCTTAAAACTGAAATTCTATCTTCTTTTCTTACTTTACTTCTTCACTTTTTAAAATACTTATTACTTCTCAAAGCATACTCCTTAAAACTGAAATTCTATCTTCTTTTCTTACTTTACTTCTTCACTTTTCTAAATACTTATTACTTCTCAAAGCATACTCCTTAAAACTGAAATTCTATCTTCTTTTCTTACTCTACTTCTTCACTTTTCTATAGGCTAACTTTCATCTACAAGCATATCTTGACAAACCGAATACAGATTCGTAATTATTACATTATTACTAACATTTTGGATATTCTAACTTATATTTTAGTGCTTGCTACGAAAACTTATCATTAGATATTCTTTTCTTACTTTACTTCTTCACTTTTCAATAGGCTAACTTTCATCTACAAGCATATCTTGACAAACCGAATACAGATTCATTATTAATATATTATTACTAACATTTTGGATATTCTAACTTATATTTTAGTTATTGCTACGAAAACTTATCATTAGATATTCTTTTCTTACTTTACTTCTTCACTTTTCTAAATACTTATTACTTCTCAAAGCATACTCCTTAAAACTGAAATTCTATCTTCTTTTCTTACTTTACTTCTTCACTTTTTAAAATACTTATTACTTCTCAAAGCATACTCCTTAAAACTGAAATTCTATCTTCTTTTCTTACTTTACTTCTTCACTTTTCTAAATACTTATTACTTCTCAAAGCATACTCCTTAAAACTGAAATTCTATCTTCTTTTCTTACTCTACTTCTTCACTTTTCTATAGGCTAACTTTCATCTACAAGCATATCTTGACAAACCGAATACAGATTCGTAATTATTACATTATTACTAACATTTTGGATATTCTAACTTATATTTTAGTGATTGCTACGAAAACTTATCATTAGATATTCTTTTCTTACTTTACTTCTTCACTTTTCTATAGGCTAACTTTCATCTACAAGCATATCTTGACAAACCGAATACAGATTCGTAATTATTACATTATTACTAACATTTTGGATATTCTAACTTATATTTTAGTGCTTGCTACGAAAACTTATCATTAGATATTCTTTTCTTACTTTACTTCTTCACTTTTCAATAGGCTAACTTTCATCTACAAGCATATCTTGACAAACCGAATACAGATTCATTATTAATATATTATTACTAACATTTTGGATATTCTAACTTATATTTTAGTTATTGCTACGAAAACTTATCATTAGATATTCTTTTCTTACTTTACTTCTTCACTTTTCTAAATACTTATTACTTCTCAAAGCATACTCCTTAAAACTGAAATTCTATCTTCTTTTCTTACTTTACTTCTTCACTTTTTAAAATACTTATTACTTCTCAAAGCATACTCCTTAAAACTGAAATTCTATCTTCTTTTCTTACTTTACTTCTTCACTTTTCTAAATACTTATTACTTCTCAAAGCATACTCCTTAAAACTGAAATTCTATCTTCTTTTCTTACTCTACTTCTTCACTTTTCTATAGGCTAACTTTCATCTACAAGCATATCTTGACAAACCGAATACAGATTCGTAATTATTACATTATTACTAACATTTTGGATATTCTAACTTATATTTTAGTGATTGCTACGAAAACTTATCATTAGATATTCTTTTCTTACTTTACTTCTTCACTTTTCTATAGGCTAACTTTCATCTACAAGCATATCTTGACAAACCGAATACAGATTCGTAATTATTACATTATTACTAACATTTTGGATATTCTAACTTATATTTTAGTGCTTGCTACGAAAACTTATCATTAGATATTCTTTTCTTACTTTACTTCTTCACTTTTCAATAGGCTAACTTTCATCTACAAGCATATCTTGACAAACCGAATACAGATTCATTATTAATATATTATTACTAACATTTTGGATATTCTAACTTATATTTTAGTTATTGCTACGAAAACTTATCATTAGATATTCTTTTCTTACTTTACTTCTTCACTTTTCTAAATACTTATTACTTCTCAAAGCATACTCCTTAAAACTGAAATTCTATCTTCTTTTCTTACTTTACTTCTTCACTTTTTAAAATACTTATTACTTCTCAAAGCATACTCCTTAAAACTGAAATTCTATCTTCTTTTCTTACTTTACTTCTTCACTTTTCTAAATACTTATTACTTCTCAAAGCATACTCCTTAAAACTGAAATTCTATCTTCTTTTCTTACTCTACTTCTTCACTTTTCTATAGGCTAACTTTCATCTACAAGCATATCTTGACAAACCGAATACAGATTCGTAATTATTACATTATTACTAACATTTTGGATATTCTAACTTATATTTTAGTGATTGCTACGAAAACTTATCATTAGATATTCTTTTCTTACTTTACTTCTTTACTTTTCAATAGGCTAACTTTCATCTACAAGCATATCTTGACAAACCGAATACAGATTCGTAATTATTACATTATTACTAACATTTTGGATATTCTAACTTATATTTTAGTGCTTGCTACGAAAACTTATCATTAGATATTCTTTTCTTACTTTACTTCTTCACTTTTCTATAGGCTAACTTTCATCTACAAGCATATCTTGACAAACCGAATACAGATTCGTAATTATTACATTATTACTAACATTTTGGATATTCTAACTTATATTTTAGTGCTTGCTACGAAAACTTATCATTAGATATTCTTTTCTTACTTTACTTCTTCACTTTTCTATAGGCTAACTTTCATCTACAAGCATATCTTGACAAACCGAATACAGATTCGTAATTATTACATTATTACTAACATTTTGGATATTCTAACTTATATTTTAGTGCTTGCTACGAAAACTTATCATTAGATATTCTTTTCTTACTTTACTTCTTCACTTTTCAATAGGCTAACTTTCATCTACAAGCATATCTTGACAAACCGAATACAGATTCGTAATTATTACATTATTACTAACATTTTGGATATTCTAACTTATATTTTAGTGCTTGCTACGAAAACTTATCATTAGATATTCTTTTCTTACTTTACTTCTTCACTTTTCAATAGGCTAACTTTCATCTACAAGCATATCTTGACAAACCGAATACAGATTCGTAATTATTACATTATTACTAACATTTTGGATATTCTAACTTATATTTTAGTGCTTGCTACGAAAACTTATCATTAGATATTCTTTTCTTACTTTACTTCTTCACTTTTCTATAGGCTAACTTTCATCTACAAGCATATCTTGACAAACCGAATACAGATTCGTAATTATTACATTATTACTAACATTTTGGATATTCTAACTTATATTTTAGTGCTTGCTACGAAAACTTATCATTAGATATTCTTTTCTTACTTTACTTCTTCACTTTTCAATAGGCTAACTTTCATCTACAAGCATATCTTGACAAACCGAATACAGATTCGTAATTATTACATTATTACTAACATTTTGGATATTCTAACTTATATTTTAGTGCTTGCTACGAAAACTTATCATTAGATATTCTTTTCTTACTTTACTTCTTCACTTTTCTATAGGCTAACTTTCATCTACAAGCATATCTTGACAAACCGAATACAGATTCGTAATTATTACATTATTACTAACATTTTGGATATTCTAACTTATATTTTAGTGCTTGCTACGAAAACTTATCATTAGATATTCTTTTCTTACTTTACTTCTTCACTTTTCAATAGGCTAACTTTCATCTACTAGCATATCTTAACAAACCGAATACAGATTCGTAATTATTACATTATTACTAACATTTTGGATATTCTAACTTATATTTTAGTGCTTGCTACGAAAACTTATCATTAGATATTCTTTTCTTACTTTACTTCTTCACTTTTCAATAGGCTAACTTTCATCTACTAGCATATCTTGACAAACCGAATACAGATTCGTAATTATTACATTATTACTAACATTTTGGATATTCTAACTTATATTTTAGTGCTTGCTACGAAAACTTATCATTAGATATTCTTTTCTTACTTTACTTCTTCACTTTTCAATAGGCTAACTTTCATCTACAAGCATATCTTGACTAACCGAATACAGATTCGTAATTGTGACATTATTACTAACATTTTGGATATTCTAACTTATATTTTAGTGCTTGCTACGAAAACTTATCATTAGATATTCTTTTCTTACTTTACTTCTTCACTTTTCTAAATACTTATTACTTCTCAAAGCATACTCCTTAAAACTGAAATTCTATCTTCTTTTCTTACTTTACTTCTTCACTTTTTTAAATACTTAATACTTCTCAAAGCTTACTCCTTAAAACTGAAATTCTATTTTCTTTTCTTACTTTACTTCTTCACTTTTCTAAATACTTATTACTTCTCAAAGCATACTCCTTAAAACTGAAATTCTATCTTCTTTTCTTACTCTACTTCTTCACTTTTTTAAATACTTAATACTTCTCAAAGCTTACTCCTTAAAACTGAAATTCTATATTCTTTTCTTACTTTACTTCTTCACTTTTCTATAGGCTAACTTTCATCTACAAGCATATCTTGACAAACCGAATACAGATTCATTATTAATATATTATTACTAACATTTTGGATATTCTAACTTATATTTTAGTTATTGCTACGAAAACTTATCATTAGATATTCTTTTCTTACTTTACTTCTTCACTTTTTTAAATACTTAATACTTCTCAAAGCTTACTCCTTAAAACTGAAATTCTATTTTCTTTTCTTACTTTACTTCTTCACTTTTCTAAATACTTATTACTTCTCAAAGCATACTCCTTAAAACTGAAATTCTATCTTCTTTTCTTACTCTACTTCTTCACTTTTCTAAATACTTAATACTTCTCAAAGCATACTCCTTAAAACTGAAATTCTATCTTCTTTTCTTACTTTACTTCTTCACTTTTCAATAGGCTAACTTTCATCTACAAGCATATCTTGACTAACCGAATACAGATTCGTAATTGTGACATTATTACTAACATTTTGGATATTCTAACTTATATTTTAGTGCTTGCTACGAAAACTTATCATTAGATATTCTTTTCTTACTTTACTTCTTCACTTTTCTAAATACTTATTACTTCTCAAAGCATACTCCTTAAAACTGAAATTCTATCTTCTTTTCTTACTTTACTTCTTCACTTTTTTAAATACTTAATACTTCTCAAAGCTTACTCCTTAAAACTGAAATTCTATTTTCTTTTCTTACTTTACTTCTTCACTTTTCTAAATACTTATTACTTCTCAAAGCATACTCCTTAAAACTGAAATTCTATCTTCTTTTCTTACTCTACTTCTTCACTTTTTTAAATACTTAATACTTCTCAAAGCTTACTCCTTAAAACTGAAATTCTATATTCTTTTCTTACTTTACTTCTTCACTTTTCTATAGGCTAACTTTCATCTACAAGCATATCTTGACAAACCGAATACAGATTCGTAATTATTACATTATTACTAACATTTTGGATATTCTAACTTATATTTTAGTGCTTGCTACGAAAACTTATCATTAGATATTCTTTTCTTACTTTACTTCTTCACTTTTCAATAGGCTAACTTTCATCTACAAGCATATCTTGACAAACCGAATACAGATTCATTATTAATATATTATTACTAACATTTTGGATATTCTAACTTATATTTTAGTTATTGCTACGAAAACTTATCATTAGATATTCTTTTCTTACTTTACTTCTTCACTTTTCTAAATACTTATTACTTCTCAAAGCATACTCCTTAAAACTGAAATTCTATCTTCTTTTCTTACTTTACTTCTTCACTTTTTAAAATACTTATTACTTCTCAAAGCATACTCCTTAAAACTGAAATTCTATCTTCTTTTCTTACTTTACTTCTTCACTTTTCTAAATACTTATTACTTCTCAAAGCATACTCCTTAAAACTGAAATTCTATCTTCTTTTCTTACTCTACTTCTTCACTTTTCTATAGGCTAACTTTCATCTACAAGCATATCTTGACAAACCGAATACAGATTCGTAATTATTACATTATTACTAACATTTTGGATATTCTAACTTATATTTTAGTGATTGCTACGAAAACTTATCATTAGATATTCTTTTCTTACTTTACTTCTTTACTTTTCAATAGGCTAACTTTCATCTACAAGCATATCTTGACAAACCGAATACAGATTCGTAATTATTACATTATTACTAACATTTTGGATATTCTAACTAATATTTTAGTGCTTGCTACGAAAACTTATCATTAGATATTCTTTTCTTACTTTACTTCTTTACTTTTCAATAGGCTAACTTTCATCTACAAGCATATCTTGACAAACCGAATACAGATTCGTAATTATTACATTATTACTAACATTTTGGATATTCTAACTAATATTTTAGTGCTTGCTACGAAAACTTATCATTAGATATTCTTTTCTTACTTTACTTCTTCACTTTTCAATAGGCTAACTTTCATCTACTAGCATATCTTAACAAACCGAATACAGATTCATTATTAATATATTATTACTAACATTTTGGATATTCTAACTAATATTTTAGTGCTTGCTACGAAAACTTATCATTAGATATTCTTTTCTTACTTTACTTCTTCACTTTTCAATAGGCTAACTTTCATCTACAAGCATATCTTGACAAACCGAATACAGATTCATTATTAATATATTATTACTAACATTTTGGATATTCTAACTTATATTTTAGTGCTTGCTACGAAAACTTATCATTAGATATTCTTTTCTTACTTTACTTCTTCACTTTTCAATAGGCTAACTTTCATCTACAAGCATATCTTGACAAACCGAATACAGATTCGTAATTATTACATTATTACTAACATTTTGGATATTCTAACTTATATTTTAGTGCTTGCTACGAAAACTTATCATTAGATATTCTTTTCTTACTTTACTTCTTCACTTTTCAATAGGCTAACTTTCATCTACAAGCATATCTTGACAAACCGAATACAGATTCATTATTAATATATTATTACTAACATTTTGGATATTCTAACTTATATTTTAGTTATTGCTACGAAAACTTATCATTAGATATTCTTTTCTTACTTTACTTCTTCACTTTTCAATAGGCTAACTTTCATCTACAAGCATATCTTGACAAACCGAATACAGATTCGTAATTATTACATTATTACTAACATTTTGGATATTCTAACTAATATTTTAGTGCTTGCTACGAAAACTTATCATTAGATATTCTTTTCTTACTTTACTTCTTCACTTTTCAATAGGCTAACTTTCATCTACTAGCATATCTTAACAAACCGAATACAGATTCATTATTAATATATTATTACTAACATTTTGGATATTCTAACTAATATTTTAGTGCTTGCTACGAAAACTTATCATTAGATATTCTTTTCTTACTTTACTTCTTCACTTTTCTATAGGCTAACTTTCATCTACAAGCATATCTTGACAAACCGAATACAGATTCGTAATTATTACATTATTACTAACATTTTGGATATTCTAACTTATATTTTAGTGCTTGCTACGAAAACTTATCATTAGATATTCTTTTCTTACTTTACTTCTTCACTTTTCAATAGGCTAACTTTCATCTACTAGCATATCTTGACAAACCGAATACAGATTCGTAATTATTACATTATTACTAACATTTTGGATATTCTAACTTATATTTTAGTGCTTGCTACGAAAACTTATCATTAGATATTCTTTTCTTACTTTACTTCTTCACTTTTCAATAGGCTAACTTTCATCTACAAGCATATCTTGACAAACCGAATACAGATTCATTATTAATATATTATTACTAACATTTTGGATATTCTAACTTATATTTTAGTTATTGCTACGAAAACTTATCATTAGATATTCTTTTCTTACTTTACTTCTTCACTTTTCTAAATACTTATTACTTCTCAAAGCATACTCCTTAAAACTGAAATTCTATCTTCTTTTCTTACTTTACTTCTTCACTTTTTAAAATACTTATTACTTCTCAAAGCATACTCCTTAAAACTGAAATTCTATCTTCTTTTCTTACTTTACTTCTTCACTTTTCTAAATACTTATTACTTCTCAAAGCATACTCCTTAAAACTGAAATTCTATCTTCTTTTCTTACTCTACTTCTTCACTTTTCTATAGGCTAACTTTCATCTACAAGCATATCTTGACAAACCGAATACAGATTCGTAATTATTACATTATTACTAACATTTTGGATATTCTAACTAATATTTTAGTGCTTGCTACGAAAACTTATCATTAGATATTCTTTTCTTACTTTACTTCTTTACTTTTCAATAGGCTAACTTTCATCTACAAGCATATCTTGACAAACCGAATACAGATTCGTAATTATTACATTATTACTAACATTTTGGATATTCTAACTAATATTTTAGTGCTTGCTACGAAAACTTATCATTAGATATTCTTTTCTTACTTTACTTCTTCACTTTTCAATAGGCTAACTTTCATCTACTAGCATATCTTAACAAACCGAATACAGATTCATTATTAATATATTATTACTAACATTTTGGATATTCTAACTAATATTTTAGTGCTTGCTACGAAAACTTATCATTAGATATTCTTTTCTTACTTTACTTCTTCACTTTTCAATAGGCTAACTTTCATCTACAAGCATATCTTGACAAACCGAATACAGATTCATTATTAATATATTATTACTAACATTTTGGATATTCTAACTTATATTTTAGTGCTTGCTACGAAAACTTATCATTAGATATTCTTTTCTTACTTTACTTCTTCACTTTTCAATAGGCTAACTTTCATCTACAAGCATATCTTGACAAACCGAATACAGATTCGTAATTATTACATTATTACTAACATTTTGGATATTCTAACTAATATTTTAGTGCTTGCTACGAAAACTTATCATTAGATATTCTTTTCTTACTTTACTTCTTTACTTTTCAATAGGCTAACTTTCATCTACAAGCATATCTTGACAAACCGAATACAGATTCGTAATTATTACATTATTACTAACATTTTGGATATTCTAACTAATATTTTAGTGCTTGCTACGAAAACTTATCATTAGATATTCTTTTCTTACTTTACTTCTTCACTTTTCAATAGGCTAACTTTCATCTACTAGCATATCTTAACAAACCGAATACAGATTCATTATTAATATATTATTACTAACATTTTGGATATTCTAACTAATATTTTAGTGCTTGCTACGAAAACTTATCATTAGATATTCTTTTCTTACTTTACTTCTTCACTTTTCAATAGGCTAACTTTCATCTACAAGCATATCTTGACAAACCGAATACAGATTCATTATTAATATATTATTACTAACATTTTGGATATTCTAACTTATATTTTAGTGCTTGCTACGAAAACTTATCATTAGATATTCTTTTCTTACTTTACTTCTTCACTTTTCAATAGGCTAACTTTCATCTACAAGCATATCTTGACAAACCGAATACAGATTCGTAATTATTACATTATTACTAACATTTTGGATATTCTAACTTATATTTTAGTGCTTGCTACGAAAACTTATCATTAGATATTCTTTTCTTACTTTACTTCTTCACTTTTCAATAGGCTAACTTTCATCTACAAGCATATCTTGACAAACCGAATACAGATTCATTATTAATATATTATTACTAACATTTTGGATATTCTAACTTATATTTTAGTTATTGCTACGAAAACTTATCATTAGATATTCTTTTCTTACTTTACTTCTTCACTTTTCTAAATACTTATTACTTCTCAAAGCATACTCCTTAAAACTGAAATTCTATCTTCTTTTCTTACTTTACTTCTTCACTTTTTAAAATACTTATTACTTCTCAAAGCATACTCCTTAAAACTGAAATTCTATCTTCTTTTCTTACTTTACTTCTTCACTTTTCTAAATACTTATTACTTCTCAAAGCATACTCCTTAAAACTGAAATTCTATCTTCTTTTCTTACTCTACTTCTTCACTTTTCTATAGGCTAACTTTCATCTACAAGCATATCTTGACAAACCGAATACAGATTCGTAATTATTACATTATTACTAACATTTTGGATATTCTAACTTATATTTTAGTGATTGCTACGAAAACTTATCATTAGATATTCTTTTCTTACTTTACTTCTTTACTTTTCAATAGGCTAACTTTCATCTACAAGCATATCTTGACAAACCGAATACAGATTCGTAATTATTACATTATTACTAACATTTTGGATATTCTAACTAATATTTTAGTGCTTGCTACGAAAACTTATCATTAGATATTCTTTTCTTACTTTACTTCTTTACTTTTCAATAGGCTAACTTTCATCTACAAGCATATCTTGACAAACCGAATACAGATTCGTAATTATTACATTATTACTAACATTTTGGATATTCTAACTAATATTTTAGTGCTTGCTACGAAAACTTATCATTAGATATTCTTTTCTTACTTTACTTCTTCACTTTTCAATAGGCTAACTTTCATCTACTAGCATATCTTAACAAACCGAATACAGATTCATTATTAATATATTATTACTAACATTTTGGATATTCTAACTAATATTTTAGTGCTTGCTACGAAAACTTATCATTAGATATTCTTTTCTTACTTTACTTCTTCACTTTTCAATAGGCTAACTTTCATCTACAAGCATATCTTGACAAACCGAATACAGATTCATTATTAATATATTATTACTAACATTTTGGATATTCTAACTAATATTTTAGTGCTTGCTACGAAAACTTATCATTAGATATTCTTTTCTTACTTTACTTCTTCACTTTTCAATAGGCTAACTTTCATCTACTAGCATATCTTAACAAACCGAATACAGATTCATTATTAATATATTATTACTAACATTTTGGATATTCTAACTAATATTTTAGTGCTTGCTACGAAAACTTATCATTAGATATTCTTTTCTTACTTTACTTCTTCACTTTTCAATAGGCTAACTTTCATCTACAAGCATATCTTGACAAACCGAATACAGATTCGTAATTATTACATTATTACTAACATTTTGGATATTCTAACTAATATTTTAGTGCTTGCTACGAAAACTTATCATTAGATATTCTTTTCTTACTTTACTTCTTCACTTTTCAATAGGCTAACTTTCATCTACTAGCATATCTTAACAAACCGAATACAGATTCATTATTAATATATTATTACTAACATTTTGGATATTCTAACTAATATTTTAGTGCTTGCTACGAAAACTTATCATTAGATATTCTTTTCTTACTTTACTTCTTCACTTTTCAATAGGCTAACTTTCATCTACAAGCATATCTTGACAAACCGAATACAGATTCATTATTAATATATTATTACTAACATTTTGGATATTCTAACTAATATTTTAGTGCTTGCTACGAAAACTTATCATTAGATATTCTTTTCTTACTTTACTTCTTCACTTTTCAATAGGCTAACTTTCATCTACTAGCATATCTTAACAAACCGAATACAGATTCATTATTAATATATTATTACTAACATTTTGGATATTCTAACTAATATTTTAGTGCTTGCTACGAAAACTTATCATTAGATATTCTTTTCTTACTTTACTTCTTCACTTTTCAATAGGCTAACTTTCATCTACAAGCATATCTTGACAAACCGAATACAGATTCGTAATTATTACATTATTACTAACATTTTGGATATTCTAACTTATATTTTAGTGCTTGCTACGAAAACTTATCATTAGATATTCTTTTCTTACTTTACTTCTTCACTTTTCAATAGGCTAACTTTCATCTACAAGCATATCTTGACAAACCGAATACAGATTCATTATTAATATATTATTACTAACATTTTGGATATTCTAACTTATATTTTAGTTATTGCTACGAAAACTTATCATTAGATATTCTTTTCTTACTTTACTTCTTCACTTTTCTAAATACTTATTACTTCTCAAAGCATACTCCTTAAAACTGAAATTCTATCTTCTTTTCTTACTTTACTTCTTCACTTTTTAAAATACTTATTACTTCTCAAAGCATACTCCTTAAAACTGAAATTCTATCTTCTTTTCTTACTTTACTTCTTCACTTTTCTAAATACTTATTACTTCTCAAAGCATACTCCTTAAAACTGAAATTCTATCTTCTTTTCTTACTCTACTTCTTCACTTTTCTATAGGCTAACTTTCATCTACAAGCATATCTTGACAAACCGAATACAGATTCATTATTAATATATTATTACTAACATTTTGGATATTCTAACTAATATTTTAGTGCTTGCTACGAAAACTTATCATTAGATATTCTTTTCTTACTTTACTTCTTCACTTTTCAATAGGCTAACTTTCATCTACTAGCATATCTTAACAAACCGAATACAGATTCATTATTAATATATTATTACTAACATTTTGGATATTCTAACTAATATTTTAGTGCTTGCTACGAAAACTTATCATTAGATATTCTTTTCTTACTTTACTTCTTCACTTTTCAATAGGCTAACTTTCATCTACAAGCATATCTTGACAAACCGAATACAGATTCGTAATTATTACATTATTACTAACATTTTGGATATTCTAACTTATATTTTAGTGCTTGCTACGAAAACTTATCATTAGATATTCTTTTCTTACTTTACTTCTTCACTTTTCAATAGGCTAACTTTCATCTACAAGCATATCTTGACAAACCGAATACAGATTCATTATTAATATATTATTACTAACATTTTGGATATTCTAACTTATATTTTAGTTATTGCTACGAAAACTTATCATTAGATATTCTTTTCTTACTTTACTTCTTCACTTTTCTAAATACTTATTACTTCTCAAAGCATACTCCTTAAAACTGAAATTCTATCTTCTTTTCTTACTTTACTTCTTCACTTTTTAAAATACTTATTACTTCTCAAAGCATACTCCTTAAAACTGAAATTCTATCTTCTTTTCTTACTTTACTTCTTCACTTTTCTAAATACTTATTACTTCTCAAAGCATACTCCTTAAAACTGAAATTCTATCTTCTTTTCTTACTCTACTTCTTCACTTTTCTATAGGCTAACTTTCATCTACAAGCATATCTTGACAAACCGAATACAGATTCGTAATTATTACATTATTACTAACATTTTGGATATTCTAACTTATATTTTAGTGATTGCTACGAAAACTTATCATTAGATATTCTTTTCTTACTTTACTTCTTTACTTTTCAATAGGCTAACTTTCATCTACAAGCATATCTTGACAAACCGAATACAGATTCGTAATTATTACATTATTACTAACATTTTGGATATTCTAACTAATATTTTAGTGCTTGCTACGAAAACTTATCATTAGATATTCTTTTCTTACTTTACTTCTTCACTTTTCAATAGGCTAACTTTCATCTACTAGCATATCTTAACAAACCGAATACAGATTCATTATTAATATATTATTACTAACATTTTGGATATTCTAACTAATATTTTAGTGCTTGCTACGAAAACTTATCATTAGATATTCTTTTCTTACTTTACTTCTTCACTTTTCAATAGGCTAACTTTCATCTACAAGCATATCTTGACAAACCGAATACAGATTCATTATTAATATATTATTACTAACATTTTGGATATTCTAACTAATATTTTAGTGCTTGCTACGAAAACTTATCATTAGATATTCTTTTCTTACTTTACTTCTTCACTTTTCAATAGGCTAACTTTCATCTACTAGCATATCTTAACAAACCGAATACAGATTCATTATTAATATATTATTACTAACATTTTGGATATTCTAACTAATATTTTAGTGCTTGCTACGAAAACTTATCATTAGATATTCTTTTCTTACTTTACTTCTTCACTTTTCAATAGGCTAACTTTCATCTACAAGCATATCTTGACAAACCGAATACAGATTCATTATTAATATATTATTACTAACATTTTGGATATTCTAACTAATATTTTAGTGCTTGCTACGAAAACTTATCATTAGATATTCTTTTCTTACTTTACTTCTTCACTTTTCAATAGGCTAACTTTCATCTACTAGCATATCTTAACAAACCGAATACAGATTCATTATTAATATATTATTACTAACATTTTGGATATTCTAACTAATATTTTAGTGCTTGCTACGAAAACTTATCATTAGATATTCTTTTCTTACTTTACTTCTTCACTTTTCAATAGGCTAACTTTCATCTACAAGCATATCTTGACAAACCGAATACAGATTCATTATTAATATATTATTACTAACATTTTGGATATTCTAACTTATATTTTAGTTATTGCTACGAAAACTTATCATTAGATATTCTTTTCTTACTTTACTTCTTCACTTTTCTAAATACTTATTACTTCTCAAAGCATACTCCTTAAAACTGAAATTCTATCTTCTTTTCTTACTTTACTTCTTCACTTTTCAAAATACTTATTACTTCTCAAAGCATACTCCTTAAAACTGAAATTCTATCTTCTTTTCTTACTTTACTTCTTCACTTTTTTAAATACTTAATACTTCTCAAAGCTTACTCCTTAAAACTGAAATTCTATCTTCTTTTCTTACTTTACTTCTTCACTTTTCTAAATACTTATTACTTCTCAAAGCATACTCCTTAAAACTGAAATTCTATCTTCTTTTCTTACTCTACTTCTTCACTTTTCAATAGGCTAACTTTCATCTACAAGCATATCTTGACAAACCGAATACAGATTCATTATTAATATATTATTACTAACATTTTGGATATTCTAACTTATATTTTAGTTATTGCTACGAAAACTTATCATTAGATATTCTTTTCTTACTTTACTTCTTCACTTTTCTAAATACTTATTACTTCTCAAAGCATACTCCTTAAAACTGAAATTCTATCTTCTTTTCTTACTTTACTTCTTCACTTTTCAAAATACTTATTACTTCTCAAAGCATACTCCTTAAAACTGAAATTCTATCTTCTTTTCTTACTTTACTTCTTCACTTTTTTAAATACTTAATACTTCTCAAAGCTTACTCCTTAAAACTGAAATTCTATTTTCTTTTCTTACTTTACTTCTTCACTTTTCTAAATACTTATTACTTCTCAAAGCATACTCCTTAAAACTGAAATTCTATCTTCTTTTCTTACTCTACTTCTTCACTTTTCTAAATACTTAATACTTCTCAAAGCATACTCCTTAAAACTGAAATTCTATCTTCTTTTCTTACTTTACTTCTTCACTTTTCAATAGGCTAACTTTCATCTACAAGCATATCTTGACTAACCGAATACAGATTCGTAATTGTGACATTATTACTAACATTTTGGATATTCTAACTTATATTTTAGTGCTTGCTACGAAAACTTATCATTAGATATTCTTTTCTTACTTTACTTCTTCACTTTTCTAAATACTTATTACTTCTCAAAGCATACTCCTTAAAACTGAAATTCTATCTTCTTTTCTTACTTTACTTCTTCACTTTTTTAAATACTTAATACTTCTCAAAGCTTACTCCTTAAAACTGAAATTCTATTTTCTTTTCTTACTTTACTTCTTCACTTTTCTAAATACTTATTACTTCTCAAAGCATACTCCTTAAAACTGAAATTCTATCTTCTTTTCTTACTTTACTTCTTCACTTTTTTAAATACTTAATACTTCTCAAAGCTTACTCCTTAAAACTGAAATTCTATATTCTTTTCTTACTTTACTTCTTCACTTTTCTAAATACTTAATACTTCTCAAAGCATACTCCTTAAAACTGAAATTCTATCTTCTTTTCTTACTTTACTTCTTCACTTTTCAATAGGCTAACTTTCATCTACAAGCATATCTTGACTAACCGAATACAGATTCGTAATTGTGACATTATTACTAACATTTTGGATATTCTAACTTATATTTTAGTGCTTGCTACGAAAACTTATCATTAGATATTCTTTTCTTACTTTACTTCTTCACTTTTCTAAATACTTATTACTTCTCAAAGCATACTCCTTAAAACTGAAATTCTATCTTCTTTTCTTACTTTACTTCTTCACTTTTCAAAATACTTATTACTTCTCAAAGCATACTCCTTAAAACTGAAATTCTATCTTCTTTTCTTACTTTACTTCTTCACTTTTTTAAATACTTAATACTTCTCAAAGCTTACTCCTTAAAACTGAAATTCTATTTTCTTTTCTTACTTTACTTCTTCACTTTTTTAAATACTTAATACTTCTCAAAGCTTACTCCTTAAAACTGAAATTCTATCTTCTTTTCTTACTCTACTTCTTCACTTTTCTAAATACTTAATACTTCTCAAAGCATACTCCTTAAAACTGAAATTCTATCTTCTTTTCTTACTTTACTTCTTCACTTTTCAATAGGCTAACTTTCATCTACAAGCATATCTTGACTAACCGAATACAGATTCGTAATTGTGACATTATTACTAACATTTTGGATATTCTAACTTATATTTTAGTGCTTGCTACGAAAACTTATCATTAGATATTCTTTTCTTACTTTACTTCTTCACTTTTCTAAATACTTAATACTTCTCAAAGCATACTCCTTAAAACTGAAATTCTATCTTCTTTTCTTACTTTACTTCTTCACTTTTTTAAATACTTAATACTTCTCAAAGCTTACTCCTTAAAACTGAAATTCTATTTTCTTTTCTTACTTTACTTCTTCACTTTTCTAAATACTTATTACTTCTCAAAGCATACTCCTTAAAACTGAAATTCTATCTTCTTTTCTTACTTTACTTCTTCACTTTTTTAAATACTTAATACTTCTCAAAGCATACTCCTTAAAACTGAAATTCTATCTTCTTTTCTTACTTTACTTCTTCACTTTTCAATAGGCTAACTTTCATCTACAAGCATATCTTGACTAACCGAATACAGATTCGTAATTGTGACATTATTACTAACATTTTGGATATTCTAACTTATATTTTAGTGCTTGCTACGAAAACTTATCATTAGATATTCTTTTCTTACTTTACTTCTTCACTTTTCTAAATACTTAATACTTCTCAAAGCATACTCCTTAAAACTGAAATTCTATCTTCTTTTCTTACTTTACTTCTTCACTTTTTTAAATACTTAATACTTCTCAAAGCATATTCCTTAATATTGAAATTTTATCTTCTTTTCTTACTTTACTTCTTCACTTTTCTAAATACTTAATACTTCTCAAAGCATACTCCTTAAAACTGAAATTCTATCTTCTTTTCTTACTTTACTTCTTCACTTTTCTAAATACTTATTACTTCTCAAAGCATACTCCTTAAAACTGAAATTCTATCTTTTTTTCTTACTCTACTTCTTCACTTTTTTAAATACTTAATACTTCTCAAAGCTTACTCCTTAAAACTGAAATTCTATCTTCTTTTCTTACTTTACTTCTTCACTTTTCTAAATACTTATTACTTCTCAAAGCATACTCCTTAAAACTGAAATTCTATCTTCTTTTCTTACTTTACTTCTTCACTTTTCAATATAATATCTTCTTTTATCTCTAAGCATACTCCTTAAAACTGAAATTCTATCTTCTTTTATTACTCTACTTCTTCACTTTTCTAAATACTTAATACTTCTCAAAGCATACTCCTTAATATTGAAATTCTATCTTCTTTTCTTACTCTACTTCTTCACTTTTCTAAATACTTAATACTGCTCAAAGCATACTCCTTAAAACTGAAATTCTATCTTCTTTTCTTACTTTACTTCTTCACTTTTCTAAATACTTATTACTTCTCAAAGCATACTCCTTAAAACTGAAATTCTATCTTCTTTTCTTACTTTACTTCTTCACTTTTCTAAATACTTATTACTTCTCAAAGCATACTCCTTAAAACTGAAATTCTATCTTCTTTTCTTACTCTACTTCTTCACTTTTCTAAATACTTAATACTTCTCAAAGCATACTCCTTAAAACTGAAATTCTATCTTCTTTTCTTACTCTACTTCTTCACTTTTTTAAATACTTAATACTTCTCAAAGCATACTCCTTAAAACTGAAATT
The DNA here is from genome assembly GCA_946699065.1 of Loxodes magnus. Classification (NCBI taxonomy): domain Eukaryota; phylum Ciliophora; class Karyorelictea; order Loxodida; family Loxodidae; genus Loxodes; species Loxodes magnus. The sequence continues at coordinate 12,206 of CAMPDV010002527.1, read as the reverse complement.
CTATCTTCTTTTCTTACTTTACTTCTTCACTTTTCTAAATACTTAATACTTCTCAAAGCATACTCCTTAAAACTGAAATTCTATCTTCTTTTCTTACTTTACTTCTTCACTTTTCTAAATACTTATTACTTCTCAAAGCATACTCCTTAAAACTGAAATTCTATCTTTTTTTCTTACTCTACTTCTTCACTTTTTTAAATACTTAATACTTCTCAAAGCTTACTCCTTAAAACTGAAATTCTATCTTCTTTTCTTACTTTACTTCTTCACTTTTCTAAATACTTATTACTTCTCAAAGCATACTCCTTAAAACTGAAATTCTATCTTCTTTTCTTACTTTACTTCTTCACTTTTCTAAATACTTATTACTTCTCAAAGCATACTCCTTAAAACTGAAATTCTATCTTCTTTTCTTACTTTACTTCTTCACTTTTCAATATAATATCTTCTTTTATCTCAAAGCATATTCCTTAAAACTGAAATTCTATCTTCTTTTCTTACTCTACTTCTTCACTTTTCTAAATACTTAATACTTCTCAAAGCATACTCCTTAATATTGAAATTCTATCTTCTTTTCTTACTTTACTTCTTCACTTTTTTAAATACTTAATACTTCTCAAAGCTTACTCCTTAAAACTGAAATTCTATTTTCTTTTCTTACTTTACTTCTTCACTTTTCTAAATACTTAATACTTCTCAAAGCATACTCCTTAAAACTGAAATTCTATCTTCTTTTCTTACTTTACTTCTTCACTTTTCTAAATACTTATTACTTCTCAAAGCTTACTCCTTAAAACTGAAATTCTATTTTCTTTTCTTACTTTACTTCTTCACTTTTCTAAATACTTATTACTTCTCAAAGCATACTCCTTAAAACTGAAATTCTATCTTCTTTTCTTACTCTACTTCTTCACTTTTCTAAATACTTAATACTTCTCAAAGCATACTCCTTAAAACTGAAATTCTATCTTCTTTTCTTACTTTACTTCTTCACTTTTCTAAATACTTATTACTTCTCAAAGCATACTCCTTAAAACTGAAATTCTATCTTCTTTTCTTACTTTACTTCTTCACTTTTCAATATAATATCTTCTTTTATCTCAAAGCATATTCCTTAAAACTGAAATTCTATCTTCTTTTCTTACTCTACTTCTTCACTTTTCTAAATACTTAATACTTCTCAAAGCATACTCCTTAAAACTGAAATTCTATCTTCTTTTCTTACTTTACTTCTTCACTTTTTTAAATACTTAATACTTCTCAAAGCTTACTCCTTAAAACTGAAATTCTATTTTCTTTTCTTACTTTACTTCTTCACTTTTCTAAATACTTATTACTTCTCAAAGCATACTCCTTAAAACTGAAATTCTATCTTCTTTTCTTACTCTACTTCTTCACTTTTCTAAATACTTAATACTTCTCAAAGCATACTCCTTAAAACTGAAATTCTATCTTCTTTTCTTACTTTACTTCTTCACTTTTCAATAGGCTAACTTTCATCTACAAGCATATCTTGACTAACCGAATACAGATTCGTAATTGTGACATTATTACTAACATTTTGGATATTCTAACTTATATTTTAGTGCTTGCTACGAAAACTTATCATTAGATATTCTTTTCTTACTTTACTTCTTCACTTTTCTAAATACTTAATACTTCTCAAAGCATACTCCTTAAAACTGAAATTCTATCTTCTTTTCTTACTTTACTTCTTCACTTTTTTAAATACTTAATACTTCTCAAAGCATATTCCTTAATATTGAAATTTTATCTTCTTTTCTTACTTTACTTCTTCACTTTTCTAAATACTTAATACTTCTCAAAGCATACTCCTTAAAACTGAAATTCTATCTTCTTTTCTTACTTTACTTCTTCACTTTTCTAAATACTTATTACTTCTCAAAGCATACTCCTTAAAACTGAAATTCTATCTTTTTTTCTTACTCTACTTCTTCACTTTTTTAAATACTTAATACTTCTCAAAGCTTACTCCTTAAAACTGAAATTCTATCTTCTTTTCTTACTTTACTTCTTCACTTTTCTAAATACTTATTACTTCTCAAAGCATACTCCTTAAAACTGAAATTCTATCTTCTTTTCTTACTTTACTTCTTCACTTTTCAATATAATATCTTCTTTTATCTCTAAGCATACTCCTTAAAACTGAAATTCTATCTTCTTTTATTACTCTACTTCTTCACTTTTCTAAATACTTAATACTTCTCAAAGCATACTCCTTAATATTGAAATTCTATCTTCTTTTCTTACTCTACTTCTTCACTTTTCTAAATACTTAATACTGCTCAAAGCATACTCCTTAAAACTGAAATTCTATCTTCTTTTCTTACTTTACTTCTTCACTTTTCTAAATACTTATTACTTCTCAAAGCATACTCCTTAAAACTGAAATTCTATCTTCTTTTCTTACTTTACTTCTTCACTTTTCTAAATACTTATTACTTCTCAAAGCATACTCCTTAAAACTGAAATTCTATCTTCTTTTCTTACTCTACTTCTTCACTTTTCTAAATACTTAATACTTCTCAAAGCATACTCCTTAAAACTGAAATTCTATCTTCTTTTCTTACTCTACTTCTTCACTTTTTTAAATACTTAATACTTCTCAAAGCATACTCCTTAAAACTGAAATTCTATCTTCTTTTCTTACTTTACTTCTTCACTTTTCTAAATACTTAATACTTCTCAAAGCATACTCCTTAAAACTGAAATTCTATCTTCTTTTCTTACTTTACTTCTTCACTTTTCTAAATACTTATTACTTCTCAAAGCATACTCCTTAAAACTGAAATTCTATCTTTTTTTCTTACTCTACTTCTTCACTTTTTTAAATACTTAATACTTCTCAAAGCTTACTCCTTAAAACTGAAATTCTATCTTCTTTTCTTACTTTACTTCTTCACTTTTCTAAATACTTATTACTTCTCAAAGCATACTCCTTAAAACTGAAATTCTATCTTCTTTTCTTACTTTACTTCTTCACTTTTCTAAATACTTATTACTTCTCAAAGCATACTCCTTAAAACTGAAATTCTATCTTCTTTTCTTACTTTACTTCTTCACTTTTCAATATAATATCTTCTTTTATCTCAAAGCATATTCCTTAAAACTGAAATTCTATCTTCTTTTCTTACTCTACTTCTTCACTTTTCTAAATACTTAATACTTCTCAAAGCATACTCCTTAATATTGAAATTCTATCTTCTTTTCTTACTCTACTTCTTCACTTTTCAATATAATATCTTCTTTTATCTCTAAGCATACTCCTTAAAACTGAAATTCTATCTTCTTTTATTACTCTACTTCTTCACTTTTCTAAATACTTAATACTTCTCAAAGCATACTCCTTAATATTGAAATTCTATCTTCTTTTCTTACTCTACTTCTTCACTTTTCTAAATACTTAATACTGCTCAAAGCATACTCCTTAAAACTGAAATTCTATCTTCTTTTCTTACTTTACTTCTTCACTTTTCTAAATACTTATTACTTCTCAAAGCATACTCCTTAAAACTGAAATTCTATCTTCTTTTCTTACTTTACTTCTTCACTTTTCTAAATACTTATTACTTCTCAAAGCATACTCCTTAAAACTGAAATTCTATCTTCTTTTCTTACTCTACTTCTTCACTTTTCTAAATACTTAATACTTCTCAAAGCATACTCCTTAAAACTGAAATTCTATCTTCTTTTCTTACTCTACTTCTTCACTTTTTTAAATACTTAATACTTCTCAAAGCATACTCCTTAAAACTGAAATTCTATCTTCTTTTCTTACTTTACTTCTTCACTTTTCTAAATACTTAATACTTCTCAAAGCATACTCCTTAAAACTGAAATTCTATCTTCTTTTCTTACTCTACTTCTTCACTTTTCTAAATACTTAATACTTCTCAAAGCATACTCCTTAAAACTGAAATTCTATCTTCTTTTCTTACTCTACTTCTTCACTTTTTTAAATACTTAATACTTCTCAAAGCTTACTCCTTAAAACTGAAATTCTATCTTCTTTTCTTACTTTACTTCTTCACTTTTCTAAATACTTATTACTTCTCAAAGCATACTCCTTAAAACTGAAATTCTATCTTCTTTTCTTACTTTACTTCTTCACTTTTCTAAATACTTATTACTTCTCAAAGCATACTCCTTAATATTGAAATTCCATCTTCTTTTCTTACTCTACTTCTTCACTTTTCAATATAATATCTTCTTTTATCTCTAAGCATACTCCTTAAAACTGAAATTCTATCTTCTTTTATTACTCTACTTCTTCACTTTTCTAAATACTTAATACTTCTCAAAGCATACTCCTTAATATTGAAATTCTATCTTCTTTTCTTACTTTACTTCTTCACTTTTCAATATAATATCTTCTTTTATCTCTAAGCATACTCCTTAAAACTGAAATTCTATCTTCTTTTCTTACTTTACTTCTTCACTTTTCTAAATACTTAATACTTCTCAAAGCATACTCCTTAAAACTGAAATTCTATCTTCTTTTCTTACTTTACTTCTTCACTTTTTTAAATACTTAATACTTCTCAAAGCATACTCCTTAAAACTGAAATTCTATCTTCTTTTCTTACTCTACTTCTTCACTTTTCTAAATACTTAATACTTCTCAAAGCATACTCCTTAAAACTGAAATTCTATCTTCTTTTCTTACTCTACTTCTTCACTTTTTTAAATACTTAATACTTCTCAAAGCTTACTCCTTAAAACTGAAATTCTATCTTCTTTTCTTACTTTACTTCTTCACTTTTCTAAATACTTATTACTTCTCAAAGCATACTCCTTAAAACTGAAATTCTATCTTCTTTTCTTACTTTACTTCTTCACTTTTCTAAATACTTATTACTTCTCAAAGCATACTCCTTAATATTGAAATTCTATCTTCTTTTCTTACTCTACTTCTTCACTTTTCAATATAATATCTTCTTTTATCTCTAAGCATACTCCTTAAAACTGAAATTCTATCTTCTTTTCTTACTCTACTTCTTCACTTTTCTAAATACTTAATACTTCTCAAAGCATACTCCTTAAAACTGAAATTCTATCTTCTTTTCTTACTCTACTTCTTCACTTTTTTAAATACTTAATACTTCTCAAAGCTTACTCCTTAAAACTGAAATTCTATCTTCTTTTCTTACTCTACTTCTTCACTTTTTTAAATACTTAATACTTCTCAAAGCTTACTCCTTAAAACTGAAATTCTATCTTCTTTTCTTACTTTACTTCTTCACTTTTCTAAATACTTATTACTTCTCAAAGCATACTCCTTAAAACTGAAATTCTATCTTCTTTTCTTACTTTACTTCTTCACTTTTCAATATAATATCTTCTTTTATCTCTAAGCATACTCCTTAAAACTGAAATTCTATCTTCTTTTATTACTCTACTTCTTCACTTTTCTAAATACTTAATACTTCTCAAAGCATACTCCTTAATATTGAAATTCTATCTTCTTTTCTTACTCTACTTCTTCACTTTTCAATATAATATCTTCTTTTATCTCTAAGCATACTCCTTAAAACTTATCATTAGATATTCTTTTCTTACTTTACTTCTTCACTTTTCTAAATACTTAATACTTCTCAAAGCATACTCCTTAAAACTGAAATTCTATCTTCTTTTCTTACTTTACTTCTTCACTTTTTTAAATACTTAATACTTCTCAAAGCTTACTCCTTAAAACTGAAATTCTATTTTCTTTTCTTACTTTACTTCTTCACTTTTCTAAATACTTATTACTTCTCAAAGCATACTCCTTAAAACTGAAATTCTATCTTCTTTTCTTACTTTACTTCTTCACTTTTTTAAATACTTAATACTTCTCAAAGCATACTCCTTAAAACTGAAATTCTATCTTCTTTTCTTACTTTACTTCTTCACTTTTCAATATAATATCTTCTTTTATCTCAAAGCATATTCCTTAAAACTGAAATTCTATCTTCTTTTCTTACTCTACTTCTTCACTTTTCTAAATACTTAATACTTCTCAAAGCATACTCCTTAATATTGAAATTCTATCTTCTTTTCTTACTCTACTTCTTCACTTTTCAATATAATATCTTCTTTTATCTCTAAGCATACTCCTTAAAACTGAAATTCTATCTTCTTTTATTACTCTACTTCTTCACTTTTCTAAATACTTAATACTTCTCAAAGCATACTCCTTAATATTGAAATTCTATCTTCTTTTCTTACTCTACTTCTTCACTTTTCTAAATACTTAATACTGCTCAAAGCATACTCCTTAAAACTGAAATTCTATCTTCTTTTCTTACTTTACTTCTTCACTTTTCTAAATACTTATTACTTCTCAAAGCATACTCCTTAAAACTGAAATTCTATCTTCTTTTCTTACTTTACTTCTTCACTTTTCTAAATACTTATTACTTCTCAAAGCATACTCCTTAAAACTGAAATTCTATCTTCTTTTCTTACTCTACTTCTTCACTTTTCTAAATACTTAATACTTCTCAAAGCATACTCCTTAAAACTGAAATTCTATCTTCTTTTCTTACTCTACTTCTTCACTTTTTTAAATACTTAATACTTCTCAAAGCATACTCCTTAAAACTGAAATTCTATCTTCTTTTCTTACTTTACTTCTTCACTTTTCTAAATACTTAATACTTCTCAAAGCATACTCCTTAAAACTGAAATTCTATCTTCTTTTCTTACTTTACTTCTTCACTTTTCTAAATACTTATTACTTCTCAAAGCATACTCCTTAAAACTGAAATTCTATCTTTTTTTCTTACTCTACTTCTTCACTTTTTTAAATACTTAATACTTCTCAAAGCTTACTCCTTAAAACTGAAATTCTATCTTCTTTTCTTACTTTACTTCTTCACTTTTCTAAATACTTATTACTTCTCAAAGCATACTCCTTAAAACTGAAATTCTATCTTCTTTTCTTACTTTACTTCTTCACTTTTCTAAATACTTATTACTTCTCAAAGCATACTCCTTAAAACTGAAATTCTATCTTCTTTTCTTACTTTACTTCTTCACTTTTCAATATAATATCTTCTTTTATCTCAAAGCATATTCCTTAAAACTGAAATTCTATCTTCTTTTCTTACTCTACTTCTTCACTTTTCTAAATACTTAATACTTCTCAAAGCATACTCCTTAATATTGAAATTCTATCTTCTTTTCTTACTCTACTTCTTCACTTTTCAATATAATATCTTCTTTTATCTCTAAGCATACTCCTTAAAACTGAAATTCTATCTTCTTTTATTACTCTACTTCTTCACTTTTCTAAATACTTAATACTTCTCAAAGCATACTCCTTAATATTGAAATTCTATCTTCTTTTCTTACTCTACTTCTTCACTTTTCTAAATACTTAATACTGCTCAAAGCATACTCCTTAAAACTGAAATTCTATCTTCTTTTCTTACTTTACTTCTTCACTTTTCTAAATACTTATTACTTCTCAAAGCATACTCCTTAAAACTGAAATTCTATCTTCTTTTCTTACTTTACTTCTTCACTTTTCTAAATACTTATTACTTCTCAAAGCATACTCCTTAAAACTGAAATTCTATCTTCTTTTCTTACTCTACTTCTTCACTTTTCTAAATACTTAATACTTCTCAAAGCATACTCCTTAAAACTGAAATTCTATCTTCTTTTCTTACTCTACTTCTTCACTTTTTTAAATACTTAATACTTCTCAAAGCATACTCCTTAAAACTGAAATTCTATCTTCTTTTCTTACTTTACTTCTTCACTTTTCTAAATACTTAATACTTCTCAAAGCATACTCCTTAAAACTGAAATTCTATCTTCTTTTCTTACTCTACTTCTTCACTTTTCTAAATACTTAATACTTCTCAAAGCATACTCCTTAAAACTGAAATTCTATCTTCTTTTCTTACTCTACTTCTTCACTTTTTTAAATACTTAATACTTCTCAAAGCTTACTCCTTAAAACTGAAATTCTATCTTCTTTTCTTACTTTACTTCTTCACTTTTCTAAATACTTATTACTTCTCAAAGCATACTCCTTAAAACTGAAATTCTATCTTCTTTTCTTACTTTACTTCTTCACTTTTCTAAATACTTATTACTTCTCAAAGCATACTCCTTAATATTGAAATTCCATCTTCTTTTCTTACTCTACTTCTTCACTTTTCAATATAATATCTTCTTTTATCTCTAAGCATACTCCTTAAAACTGAAATTCTATCTTCTTTTATTACTCTACTTCTTCACTTTTCTAAATACTTAATACTTCTCAAAGCATACTCCTTAATATTGAAATTCTATCTTCTTTTCTTACTTTACTTCTTCACTTTTCAATATAATATCTTCTTTTATCTCTAAGCATACTCCTTAAAACTGAAATTCTATCTTCTTTTCTTACTCTACTTCTTCACTTTTCTAAATACTTATTACTTCTCAAAGCATACTCCTTAAAACTGAAATTCTATCTTCTTTTCTTACTCTACTTCTTCACTTTTCTAAATACTTAATACTTCTCAAAGCATACTCCTTAAAACTGAAATTCTATCTTCTTTTCTTACTCTACTTCTTCACTTTTCTAAATACTTAATACTTCTCAAAGCATACTCCTTAAAACTGAAATTCTATCTTCTTTTCTTACTCTACTTCTTCACTTTTTTAAATACTTAATACTTCTCAAAGCTTACTCCTTAAAACTGAAATTCTATCTTCTTTTCTTACTTTACTTCTTCACTTTTCTAAATACTTATTACTTCTCAAAGCATACTCCTTAAAACTGAAATTCTATCTTCTTTTCTTACTTTACTTCTTCACTTTTCTAAATACTTATTACTTCTCAAAGCATACTCCTTAATATTGAAATTCTATCTTCTTTTCTTACTCTACTTCTTCACTTTTCAATATAATATCTTCTTTTATCTCTAAGCATACTCCTTAAAACTGAAATTCTATCTTCTTTTATTACTCTACTTCTTCACTTTTCTAAATACTTAATACTTCTCAAAGCATACTCCTTAAAACTGAAATTCTATCTTCTTTTCTTACTTTACTTCTTCACTTTTCAATATAATATCTTCTTTTATCTCTAAGCATACTCCTTAAAACTGAAATTCTATCTTCTTTTATTACTCTACTTCTTCACTTTTCTAAATACTTAATACTTCTCAAAGCATACTCCTTAATATTGAAATTCTATCTTCTTTTCTTACTCTACTTCTTCACTTTTCTAAATACTTAATACTGCTCAAAGCATACTCCTTAAAACTGAAATTCTATCTTCTTTTCTTACTTTACTTCTTCACTTTTCTAAATACTTATTACTTCTCAAAGCTTACTCCTTAAAACTGAAATTCTATCTTCTTTTCTTACTTTACTTCTTCACTTTTCTAAATACTTATTACTTCTCAAAGCATACTCCTTAAAACTGAAATTCTATCTTCTTTTCTTACTCTACTTCTTCACTTTTCTAAATACTTAATACTTCTCAAAGCATACTCCTTAAAACTGAAATTCTATCTTCTTTTCTTACTCTACTTCTTCACTTTTCTAAATACTTATTACTTCTCAAAGCATACTCCTTAAAACTGAAATTCTATCTTCTTTTCTTACTTTACTTCTTCACTTTTTTAAATACTTAATACTTCTCAAAGCATACTCCTTAATATTGAAATTCTATCTTCTTTTCTTACTCTACTTCTTCACTTTTCTAAATACTTAATACTTCTCAAAGCATACTCCTTAAAACTGAAATTCTATTTTCTTTTCTTACTTTACTTCTTCACTTTTCTAAATACTTATTACTTCTCAAAGCATACTCCTTAAAACTGAAATTCTATCTTCTTTTCTTACTTTACTTCTTCACTTTTCTAAATACTTATTACTTCTCAAAGCATACTCCTTAAAACTGAAATTCTATCTTCTTTTCTTACTCTACTTCTTCACTTTTCTAAATACTTAATACTTCTCAAAGCATACTCCTTAAAACTGAAATTCTATCTTCTTTTCTTACTCTACTTCTTCACTTTTTTAAATACTTAATACTTCTCAAAGCTTACTCCTTAAAACTGAAATTCTATCTTCTTTTCTTACTTTACTTCTTCACTTTTCTAAATACTTATTACTTCTCAAAGCATACTCCTTAAAACTGAAATTCTATCTTCTTTTATTACTCTACTTCTTCACTTTTCTAAATACTTAATACTTCTCAAAGCATACTCCTTAAAACTGAAATTCTATCTTCTTTTCTTACTTTACTTCTTCACTTTTCAATATAATATCTTCTTTTATCTCTAAGCATACTCCTTAAAACTGAAATTCTATCTTCTTTTATTACTCTACTTCTTCACTTTTCTAAATACTTAATACTTCTCAAAGCATACTCCTTAATATTGAAATTCTATCTTCTTTTCTTACTCTACTTCTTCACTTTTCTAAATACTTAATACTTCTCAAAGCATACTCCTTAATATTGAAATTCTATCTTCTTTTCTTACTTTACTTCTTCACTTTTCTAAATACTTAATACTTCTCAAAGCATACTCCTTAAAACTGAAATTCTATCTTCTTTTCTTACTTTACTTCTTCACTTTTCTAAATACTTATTACTTCTCAAAGCATACTCCTTAAAACTGAAATTCTATCTTTTTTTCTTACTCTACTTCTTCACTTTTCTAAATACTTATTACTTCTCAAAGCATACTCCTTAAAACTGAAATTCTATCTTTTTTTCTTACTCTACTTCTTCACTTATTTAAATACTTAATACTTCTCAAAGCTTACTCCTTAAAACTGAAATTCTATCTTCTTTTCTTACTTTACTTCTTCACTTTTCTAAATACTTATTACTTCTCAAAGCATACTCCTTAAAACTGAAATTCTATCTTCTTTTCTTACTTTACTTCTTCACTTTTCAATATAATATCTTCTTTTATCTCTAAGCATACTCCTTAAAACTGAAATTCTATCTTCTTTTCTTACTCTACTTCTTCACTTTTCAAAATACTTAATACTTCTCAAAGCATACTCCTTAAAACTGAAATTCTATCTTCTTTTCTTACTCTACTTCTTCACTTTTTTAAATACTTAATACTTCTCAAAGCTTACTCCTTAAAACTGAAATTCTATCTTCTTTTCTTACTCTACTTCTTCACTTTTCTAAATACTTAATACTTCTCAAAGCATACTCCTTAATATTGAAATTCTATCTTCTTTTCTTACTTTACTTCTTCACTTTTCTAAATACTTAATACTTCTCAAAGCATACTCCTTAAAACTGAAATTCTATCTTCTTTTCTTACTTTACTTCTTCACTTTTCTAAATACTTATTACTTCTCAAAGCATACTCCTTAAAACTGAAATTCTATCTTTTTTTCTTACTCTACTTCTTCACTTTTCTAAATACTTATTACTTCTCAAAGCATACTCCTTAAAACTGAAATTCTATCTTTTTTTCTTACTCTACTTCTTCACTTATTTAAATACTTAATACTTCTCAAAGCTTACTCCTTAAAACTGAAATTCTATCTTCTTTTCTTACTTTACTTCTTCACTTTTCTAAATACTTATTACTTCTCAAAGCATACTCCTTAAAACTGAAATTCTATCTTCTTTTCTTACTTTACTTCTTCACTTTTCAATATAATATCTTCTTTTATCTCTAAGCATACTCCTTAAAACTGAAATTCTATCTTCTTTTCTTACTCTACTTCTTCACTTTTCAAAATACTTAATACTTCTCAAAGCATACTCCTTAAAACTGAAATTCTATCTTCTTTTCTTACTCTACTTCTTCACTTTTTTAAATACTTAATACTTCTCAAAGCTTACTCCTTAAAACTGAAATTCTATCTTCTTTTCTTACTTTACTTCTTCACTTTTCTAAATACTTATTACTTCTCAAAGCATACTCCTTAAAACTGAAATTCTATCTTCTTTTCTTACTTTACTTCTTCACTTTTCTAAATACTTATTACTTCTCAAAGCATACTCCTTAAAACTGAAATTCTATCTTCTTTTCTTACTTTACTTCTTCACTTTTCAATATAATATCTTCTTTTATCTCAAAGCATATTCCTTAAAACTGAAATTCTATCTTCTTTTCTTACTCTACTTCTTCACTTTTCTAAATACTTAATACTTCTCAAAGCATACTCCTTAATATTGAAATTCTATCTTCTTTTCTTACTCTACTTCTTCACTTTTC
>CAMPDV010002526.1:0-59304 GCA_946699065.1 Loxodes magnus | reverse complement strand
AGTTCATCGTATCGGGAAGTTTAGATTAGACGGTGAGACTATGGGACGTCAAGACAGGTACCTGTAAGACCATGAGTGGTCACACTAGTTCTGTATTATCTGTGGCTATATCCAGTGATTCAGAGTTCATCGTATCGGGAAGTTATGATTAGACGGTGAGACTATGGGACGTCAAGACAGGTACCTGTAAGACCATGAGTGGTCACACTAGTTATGTATATGCTGTGGCTATATCCAGTGATTTAGAGTTCATCGTATCGGGAAGTTATGATTAGACGGTGAGACTATGGGACGTCAAGACAGGTACCTGTAAGACCATGAGTGGTCACACTAGTTATGTAAATGCTGTGGCTATATCCAGTGATTCAGAGTTCATCGTATCGGGAAGTAGAGATAAGGCGGTGAGACTATGGGACGTCAAGACAGGTACCTGTAAGACCATGAGTGGTCACACTAGTTATGTAAATGCTGTGGCTATATCCAGTGATTCAGAGTTCATCGTATCGGGAAGTTTAGATAAGACGGTGAGACTATGGGACGTCAAGACAGGTACCTGTAAGACCATGAGTGGTCACACTAGTTATGTAAATGCTGTGGCTATATCCAGTGATTCAGAGTTCATCGTATCGGGAAGTGGAGATTATACGGTGAGACTATGGGACGTCAAGACAGGTACCTGTAAGACCATGAGTGGTCACACTAGTTATGTAAATGCTGTGGCTATATCCAGTGATTCAGAGTTCATCGTATCGGGAAGTGATGATTAGACGGTGAGACTATGGGACGTCAAGACAGGTACCTGTAAGACCATGAGTGGTCACACTAGTTATGTAAATGCTGTGGCTATATCCAGTGATTCAGAGTTCATCGTATCGGGAAGTCATGATAAGACGGTGAGACTATGGGACGTCAAGACAGGTACCTGTAAGACCATGAGTGGTCACACTAGTTATGTAAATGCTGTGGCTATATCCAGTGATTCAGAGTTCATCGTATCGGGAAGTCATGATAAGACGGTGAGACTATGGGACGTCAAGACAGGTACCTGTAAGACCATGAGTGGTCACACTAGTTCTGTATTATCTGTGGCTATATCCTGTGATTCAGAGTTCATCGTATCGGGAAGTTATGATTAGACGGTGAGACTATGGGACGTCAAGACAGGTACCTGTAAGACCATGAGTGGTCACACTAGTTCTGTATTATCTGTGGCTATATCCAGTGATTCAGAGTTCATCGTATCGGGAAGTTATGATTAGACGGTGAGACTATGGGACGTCAAGACATGTACCTGTAAGACCATGAGTGGTCACACTAGTTATGTATCATCTGTTGCTATATCCAGTGATTCAGAGTTCATCGTATCGGGAAGTGGAGATTATACGGTGAGACTATGGGACGTCAAGACAGGTACCTGTAAGACCATGAGTGGTCACACTAGTTCTGTATTATCTGTGGCTATATCCAGTGATTCAGAGTTCATCGTATCGGGAAGTCATGATAAGACGGTGAGACTATGGGACGTCAAGACAGGTACCTGTAAGACCATGAGTGGTCACACTAGTTCTGTATTATCTGTGGCTATATCCAGTGATTCAGAGTTCATCGTATCGGGAAGTAGAGATAAGGCGGTGAGACTATGGGACGTCAAGACAGGTACCTGTAAGACCATGAGTGGTCACACTAGTTATGTAAATGCTGTGGCTATATCCAGTGATTCAGAGTTCATCGTATCGGGAAGTGGAGATTAGACGGTGAGACTATGGGACGTCAAGACAGGTACCTGTAAGACCATGAGTGGTCACACTAGTTATGTAAATGCTGTGGCTATATCCAGTGATTCAGAGTTCATCGTATCGGGAAGTTATGATTAGACGGTGAGACTATGGGACGTCAAGACATGTACCTGTAAGACCATGAGTGGTCACACTAGTTCTGTATTATCTGTGGCTATATCCAGTGATTCAGAGTTCATCGTATCGGGAAGTAGAGATAAGGCGGTGAGACTATGGGACGTCAAGACAGGTACCTGTAAGACCATGAGTGGTCACACTAGTTCTGTATATGCTGTGGCTATATCCAGTGATTCAGAGTTCATCGTATCGGGAAGTGGAGATTAGACGGTGAGACTATGGGACGTCAAGACAGGTACCTGTAAGACCATGAGTGGTCACACTAGTTATGTAAATGCTGTGGCTATATCCAGTGATTCAGAGTTCATCGTATCGGGAAGTTATGATTAGACGGTGAGACTATGGGACGTCAAGACAGGTACCTGTAAGACCATGAGTGGTCACACTAGTTCTGTATTATCTGTGGCTATATCCAGTGATTCAGAGTTCATCGTATCGGGAAGTAGAGATAAGGCGGTGAGACTATGGGACGTCAAGACAGGTACCTGTAAGACCATGAGTGGTCACACTAGTTATGTATGATCTGTGGCTATATCCAGTGATTCAGAGTTCATCGTATCGGGAAGTGATGATAAGACGGTGAGACTATGGGACGTCAAGACAGGTACCTGTAAGACCATGAGTGGTCACACTAGTTATGTATATGCTGTGGCTATATCCAGTGATTCAGAGTTCATCGTATCGGGAAGTTTAGATAAGACGGTGAGACTATGGGACGTCAAGACAGGTACCTGTAAGACCATGAGTGGTCACACTAGTTATGTAAATGCTGTGGCTATATCCAGTGATTCAGAGTTCATCGTATCGGGAAGTGGAGATTATACGGTGAGACTATGGGACGTCAAGACAGGTACCTGTAAGACCATGAGTGGTCACACTAGTTATGTAAATGCTGTGGCTATATCCAGTGATTCAGAGTTCATCGTATCGGGAAGTTATGATTAGACGGTGAGACTATGGGACGTCAAGACAGGTACCTGTAAGACCATGAGTGGTCACACTAGTTATGTAAATGCTGTGGCTATATCCAGTGATTCAGAGTTCATCGTATCGGGAAGTTATGATTAGGCGGTGAGACTATGGGACGTCAAGACAGGTACCTGTAAGACCATGAGTGGTCACACTAGTTCTGTATATGCTGTGGCTATATCCAGTGATTCAGAGTTCATCGTATCGGGAAGTGATGATTAGACGGTGAGACTATGGGACGTCAAGACAGGTACCTGTAAGACATGAGTGGTCACACTAGTTCTGTATTATCTGTGGCTATATCCAGTGATTCAGAGTTCATCGTATCGGGAAGTGGAGATTATACGGTGAGACTATGGGACGTCAAGACAGGTACCTGTAAGACCATGAGTGGTCACACTTATTCTGTATATGCTGTGGCTATATCCAGTGATTATAGAGTTCATCGTATCGGGAAGTGAATGAGTTTAGACGGTGAGACCTATGGGACGTCAAGACAGGTACCTGTAAGACCATGAGTGGTCACACTAGGTTATGTAAATGCTGTGGCTATATCCAGTGATTCAGAGTTCATCGTTATCGGGAAGTCATGATAAGACGGTGAGACTATGGGACGTCAAGACAGGTACCTGTAAGACCATGAGTGGTCACACCTAGTTCTGTTAATATCTGTGGCCTATATCCAGTGATTCAGAGTTCATCGTATCGGGAAGTTTTGATTAGACGGTGAGACTATGGGACGTCAAGACAGGTACCTGTAAGACCATGAGTGGTCACACTAGTTATGTAAATGCTGTGGCTATATCCAGTGATTCGGAGAGTTCATCGTATCGGGAAGTTATGATTTAGACTATGGGACGTCAAGACAGGTACCTGTAAGACATGAGTGGTCACACTAGTTATGTAAATGCTGTGGCTATATCCAGTGATTTAGAGTTCATCGTATCGGGAAGTCATGATTAGACGGTGAGACTATGGGACGTCAAGACAGGTACCTGTAAGACCATGAGTGGTCACACTAGTTATGTAAATGCTGTGGCTATATCCAGTGATTCAGAGTTCATCGTATCGGGATGTTATGATAAGACGGTGAGACTATGGGACGTTCAAGACAGGGTACCTGTAAGACCATGAGTGGTCACACTTATTCTGTATATGCTGTGGCTATATCCAGTGATTTAGAGTTCATCGTATCGGGAAGTTCATGATTAGACGGTGAGACTATGGGACGTTCAAGACAGGTACCTGTAAGACCATGAGTGGTCACACTAGTTATGTAAATGCTGTGGCTATATCCAGTGATTCAGAGTTCATCGTATCGGGAAGTTATGATAAGACGGTGAGACTATGGGACGTCAAGACAGGTACCTGTAAGACCATGAGTGGTCACACTTATTTCTGTATATGCTGTGGCTATATCCAGTGATTCAGAGTTTCATCGTATCGGGAAGTTATGATTAAGACGGTGAGACTATGGGACGTCAAGACAGGTACCTGTAAGACCATGAGTGGTCACACTAGTTATGTAAATGCTGTGGCTATATCCAGTGATTCAGAGTTCATCGTATCGGGAAGTTTAGATTATACGGTGAGACTATGGGACGTCAAGACAGGTACCTGTAAGACATGAGGTGGTCACACAGATTATGTATTATCTGTGGATATATCCAGTGATTCAGAGTTTCATCGTATCGGGAAGTTATGATTAGACGGTGAGACTATGGGACGTCAAGACAGGTACCTGTAAGACCATGAGTGGTCACACTTATTCTGTATATGCTGTGGCTATATCCAGTGATTCAGAGTTTCATCGTTATCGGGAATTTATGATTAGACGGTAGAGACTATGGGACGTCAAGACAGGTACCTGTAAGACCATGAGTGGTCACACTAGTTATGTAAATGCTGTGGCTATATCCAGTGATTCAGAGTTCATCGTATCGGGAAGTTATGATTAGACGGTGAGACTATGGGACGTCAAGACAGGTACCTGTAAGACCATTGAGTTGGTCACACTAGTTATGTAAATGCTGTGGCTATATCCAGTGATTCAGAGTTCATCGTATCGGGAAGTTTATGATTAGGCGGTGAGACTATGGGACGTCAAGACAGGTACCTGTAAGACCATGAGTGGTCACACTAGTTATGTAAATGCTGTGGCTATATTCCAGTGATTCAGAGTTCATCGTATCGGGAAGTTATGATTAGACGGTGAGACTATGGGACGTCAAGACAGGTACCTGTAGACCATGTAGTGTCACACTAGTTCTGTATTATCTGTGGCTATATCCAGTGATTCAGAGTTCATCGTATCGGGAAGTAGAGATAAGGCGGTGAGACTATGGGACGTCAAGACAGGTACCTGTAAGACCATGAGTGGTCACACTAGTTTATGTATGATCTGTGGCTATATCCAGTGATTCAGAGTTCATCGTATCGGGAAGTGATGATAAGACGGTGGAGACTATGGACGTCAAGACAGGTACCTGTAAGACCATGAGTGGTCACACTAGTTATGTATATGCTGTGGCTATATCCAGTGATTCAGAGTTCATCGTATCGGGAAGTTTAGATAAGACGGTGAGACTATGGGACGGTCAAGACAGGTACCTGTAAGACCATGAGTGGTCACACTAGTTATGTAAATGCTGTGGCTATATCCAGTGATTCAGAGTTCATCGTATCGGGAAGTGGAGATTATACGGTGAGACTATGGGACGTCAAGACAGGTACCTGTAAGACCATGAGTGGTCACACTAGTTATGTAAATGCTGTGGCTATATCCAGTGATTCAGAGTTCATCGTATCGGGAAGTTATGATTAGACGGTGAGACTATGGGACGTCAAGACAGGTACCTGTAAGACCATGAGTGGTCACACTAGTTATGTAAATGCTGTGGCTATATCCAGTGATTCAGAGTTCATCGTATCGGGAAGTTATGATTAGGCGGTGAGACTATGGGACGTCAAGACAGGTACCTGTAAGACCATGAGTGGTCACACTAGTTCTGTATATGCTGTGGCTATATCCAGTGATTCAGAGTTCATCGTATCGGGAAGTGATGATTAGACGGTGAGACTATGGACGTCAAGACAGGTACCTGTAAGACCATGAGTGGTCACACTAGTTCTGTATTATCTGTGGCTATATCCAGTGATTCAGAGTTCATCGTATCGGGAAGTGGAGATTATACGGTGAGACTATGGGACGTCAAGACAGGTACCTGTAAGACCATGAGTGGTCACACTTATTCTGTATATGCTGTGGCTATATCCAGTGATTTAGAGTTCATCGTATCGGGAAGTGATGATTAGACGGTGAGACTATGGGACGTCAAGACAGGTACCTGTAAGACCATGAGTGGTCACACTAGTTATGTAAATGCTGTGGCTATATCCAGTGATTCAGAGTTCATCGTATCGGGAAGTCATGATAAGACGGTGAGACTATGGGACGTCAAGACAGGTACCTGTAAGACCATGAGTGGTCACACTAGTTCTGTATTATCTGTGGCTATATCCAGTGATTCAGAGTTCATCGTATCGGGAAGTTATGATTAGACGGTGAGACTATGGGACGTCAAGACAGGTACCTGTAAGACCATGAGTGGTCACACTAGTTATGTAAATGCTGTGGCTATATCCAGTGATTCGGAGTTCATCGTATCGGGAAGTTATGATTAGACGGTGAGACTATGGGACGTCAAGACAGGTACCTGTAAGACCATGAGTGGTCACACTAGTTATGTAAATGCTGTGGCTATATCCAGTGATTTAGAGTTCATCGTATCGGGAAGTCATGATAAGACGGTGAGACTATGGGACGTCAAGACAGGTACCTGTAAGACCATGAGTGGTCACACTAGTTATGTAAATGCTGTGGCTATATCCAGTGATTCAGAGTTCATCGTATCGGGAAGTTATGATAAGACGGTGAGACTATGGGACGTCAAGACAGGTACCTGTAAGACCATGAGTGGTCACACTTATTCTGTATATGCTGTGGCTATATCCAGTGATTTAGAGTTCATCGTATCGGGAAGTCATGATAAGACGGTGAGACTATGGGACGTCAAGACAGGTACCTGTAAGACCATGAGTGGTCACACTAGTTCTGTATTATCTGTGGCTATATCCAGTGATTCAGAGTTCATCGTATCGGGAAGTGGAGATTATACGGTGAGACTATGGGACGTCAAGACAGGTACCTGTAAGACCATGAGTGGTCACACTAGTTATGTAAATGCTGTGGCTATATCCAGTGATTCAGAGTTCATCGTATCGGGAAGTTATGATTAGACGGTGAGACTATGGGACGTCAAGACAGGTACCTGTAAGACCATGAGTGGTCACACTAGTTATGTAAATGCTGTGGCTATATCCAGTGATTCAGAGTTCATCGTATCGGGAAGTTTAGATTAGACGGTGAGACTATGGGACGTCAAGACAGGTACCTGTAAGACCATGAGTGGTCACACTAGTTATGTAAATGCTGTGGCTATATCCAGTGATTCAGAGTTCATCGTATCGGGAAGTGATGATTAGACGGTGAGACTATGGGACGTCAAGACAGGTACCTGTAAGACCATGAGTGGTCACACTAGTTATGTAAATGCTGTGGCTATATCCAGTGATTCAGAGTTCATCGTATCGGGAAGTAATGATTAGACGGTGAGACTATGGGACGTCAAGACAGGTACCTGTAAGACCATGAGTGGTCACACTAGTTATGTAAATGCTGTGGCTATATCCAGTGATTCAGAGTTCATCGTATCGGGAAGTAGAGATAAGGCGGTGAGACTATGGGACGTCAAGACAGGTACCTGTAAGACCATGAGTGGTCACACTAGTTATGTAAATGCTGTGGCTATATCCAGTGATTCAGAGTTCATCGTATCGGGAAGTGGAGATTATACGGTGAGACTATGGGACGTCAAGACAGGTACCTGTAAGACCATGAGTGGTCACACTAGTTATGTAAATGCTGTGGCTATATCCAGTGATTCAGAGTTCATCGTATCGGGAAGTAGAGATAAGGCGGTGAGACTATGGGACGTCAAGACAGGTACCTGTAAGACCATGAGTGGTCACACTAGTTATGTAAATGCTGTGGCTATATCCAGTGATTCAGAGTTCATCGTATCGGGAAGTGGAGATTATACGGTGAGACTATGGGACGTCAAGACAGGTACCTGTAAGACCATGAGTGGTCACACTAGTTATGTAAATGCTGTGGCTATATCCAGTGATTCAGAGTTCATCGTATCGGGAAGTAATGATTAGACGGTGAGACTATGGGACGTCAAGACAGGTACCTGTAAGACCATGAGTGGTCACACTAGTTATGTAAATGCTGTGGCTATATCCAGTGATTCAGAGTTCATCGTATCGGGAAGTTATGATTAGACGGTGAGACTATGGGACGTCAAGACAGGTACCTGTAAGACCATGAGTGGTCACACTAGTTATGTAAATGCTGTGGCTATATCCAGTGATTCAGAGTTCATCGTATCGGGAAGTTATGATTAGACGGTGAGACTATGGGACGTCAAGACAGGTACCTGTAAGACCATGAGTGGTCACACTAGTTATGTAAATGCTGTGGCTATATCCAGTGATTCAGAGTTCATCGTATCGGGAAGTTTAGATTAGACGGTGAGACTATGGGACGTCAAGACAGGTACCTGTAAGACCATGAGTGGTCACACTTATTCTGTATATGCTGTGGCTATATCCAGTGATTTAGAGTTCATCGTATCGGGAAGTCATGATAAGACGGTGAGACTATGGGACGTCAAGACAGGTACCTGTAAGACCATGAGTGGTCACACTAGTTATGTAAATGCTGTGGCTATATCCAGTGATTCAGAGTTCATCGTATCGGGAAGTTATGATAAGACGGTGAGACTATGGGACGTCAAGACAGGTACCTGTAAGACCATGAGTGGTCACACTTATTCTGTATATGCTGTGGCTATATCCAGTGATTTAGAGTTCATCGTATCGGGAAGTCATGATAAGACGGTGAGACTATGGGACGTCAAGACAGGTACCTGTAAGACCATGAGTGGTCACACTAGTTCTGTATTATCTGTGGCTATATCCAGTGATTCAGAGTTCATCGTATCGGGAAGTGGAGATTATACGGTGAGACTATGGGACGTCAAGACAGGTACCTGTAAGACCATGAGTGGTCACACTAGTTATGTAAATGCTGTGGCTATATCCAGTGATTCAGAGTTCATCGTATCGGGAAGTTATGATTAGACGGTGAGACTATGGGACGTCAAGACAGGTACCTGTAAGACCATGAGTGGTCACACTAGTTATGTAAATGCTGTGGCTATATCCAGTGATTCAGAGTTCATCGTATCGGGAAGTTTAGATTAGACGGTGAGACTATGGGACGTCAAGACAGGTACCTGTAAGACCATGAGTGGTCACACTAGTTATGTAAATGCTGTGGCTATATCCAGTGATTCAGAGTTCATCGTATCGGGAAGTGATGATTAGACGGTGAGACTATGGGACGTCAAGACAGGTACCTGTAAGACCATGAGTGGTCACACTAGTTATGTATTATCTGTGGCTATATCCAGTGATTCAGAGTTCATCGTATCGGGAAGTTATGATTAGACGGTGAGACTATGGGACGTCAAGACAGGTACCTGTAAGACCATGAGTGGTCACACTAGTTATGTAAATGCTGTGGCTATATCCAGTGATTCAGAGTTCATCGTATCGGGAAGTGGAGATTATACGGTGAGACTATGGGACGTCAAGACAGGTACCTGTAAGACCATGAGTGGTCACACTAGTTCTGTATTATCTGTGGCTATATCCAGTGATTCAGAGTTCATCGTATCGGGAAGTGGAGATTATACGGTGAGACTATGGGACGTCAAGACAGGTACCTGTAAGACCATGAGTGGTCACACTAGTTATGTAAATGCTGTGGCTATATCCAGTGATTCAGAGTTCATCGTATCGGGAAGTGATGATTATACGGTGAGACTATGGGACGTCAAGACAGGTACCTGTAAGACCATGAGTGGTCACACTAGTTATGTATGATCTGTGGCTATATCCAGTGATTCAGAGTTCATCGTATCGGGAAGTGGAGATTATACGGTGAGACTATGGGACGTCAAGACAGGTACCTGTAAGACCATGAGTGGTCACACTAGTTCTGTATTATCTGTGGCTATATCCAGTGATTCAGAGTTCATCGTATCGGGAAGTTTAGATAAGGCGGTGAGACTATGGGACGTCAAGACAGGTACCTGTAAGACCATGAGTGGTCACACTAGTTATGTAAATGCTGTGGCTATATCCAGTGATTCAGAGTTCATCGTATCGGGAAGTGGAGATTATACGGTGAGACTATGGGACGTCAAGACAGGTACCTGTAAGACCATGAGTGGTCACACTAGTTCTGTATTATCTGTGGCTATATCCAGTGATTCAGAGTTCATCGTATCGGGAAGTTATGATTATACGGTGAGACTATGGGACGTCAAGACAGGTACCTGTAAGACCATGAGTGGTCACACTAGTTATGTAAATGCTGTGGCTATATCCAGTGATTCAGAGTTCATCGTATCGGGAAGTGATGATTAGACGGTGAGACTATGGGACGTCAAGACATGTACCTGTAAGACCATGAGTGGTCACACTAGTTATGTATGATCTGTGGCTATATCCAGTGATTCAGAGTTCATCGTATCGGGAAGTTATGATTAGACGGTGAGACTATGGGACGTCAAGACAGGTACCTGTAAGACCATGAGTGGTCACACTAGTTCTGTATTATCTGTGGCTATATCCAGTGATTCAGAGTTCATCGTATCGGGAAGTTTAGATTAGACGGTGAGACTATGGGACGTCAAGACAGGTACCTGTAAGACCATGAGTGGTCACACTTATTCTGTATATGCTGTGGCTATATCCAGTGATTCAGAGTTCATCGTATCGGGAAGTTTAGATAAGACGGTGAGACTATGGGACGTCAAGACAGGTACCTGTAAGACCATGAGTGGTCACACTAGTTCTGTATTATCTGTGGCTATATCCAGTGATTCAGAGTTCATCGTATCGGGAAGTGGAGATTATACGGTGAGACTATGGGACGTCAAGACAGGTACCTGTAAGACCATGAGTGGTCACACTAGTTATGTAAATGCTGTGGCTATATCCAGTGATTCAGAGTTCATCGTATCGGGAAGTGATGATTAGACGGTGAGACTATGGGACGTCAAGACAGGTACCTGTAAGACCATGAGTGGTCACACTAGTTATGTATATGCTGTGGCTATATCCAGTGATTCAGAGTTCATCGTATCGGGAAGTTTAGATTAGACGGTGAGACTATGGGACGTCAAGACAGGTACCTGTAAGACCATGAGTGGTCACACTAGTTATGTAAATGCTGTGGCTATATCCAGTGATTCAGAGTTCATCGTATCGGGAAGTGATGATTAGACGGTGAGACTATGGGACGTCAAGACAGGTACCTGTAAGACCATGAGTGGTCACACTAGTTATGTAAATGCTGTGGCTATATCCAGTGATTCAGAGTTCATCGTATCGGGAAGTTATGATTAGACGGTGAGACTATGGGACGTCAAGACAGGTACCTGTAAGACCATGAGTGGTCACACTAGTTCTGTATTATCTGTGGCTATATCCAGTGATTCAGAGTTCATCGTATCGGGAAGTAGAGATAAGGCGGTGAGACTATGGGACGTCAAGACAGGTACCTGTAAGACCATGAGTGGTCACACTAGTTATGTAAATGCTGTGGCTATATCCAGTGATTCAGAGTTCATCGTATCGGGAAGTTTAGATTAGACGGTGAGACTATGGGACGTCAAGACAGGTACCTGTAAGACCATGAGTGGTCACACTAGTTATGTAAATGCTGTGGCTATATCCAGTGATTCAGAGTTCATCGTATCGGGAAGTGGAGATTATACGGTGAGACTATGGGACGTCAAGACAGGTACCTGTAAGACCATGAGTGGTCACACTAGTTCTGTATTATCTGTGGCTATATCCAGTGATTCAGAGTTCATCGTATCGGGAAGTGGAGATTATACGGTGAGACTATGGGACGTCAAGACAGGTACCTGTAAGACCATGAGTGGTCACACTAGTTATGTAAATGCTGTGGCTATATCCAGTGATTCAGAGTTCATCGTATCGGGAAGTGATGATTAGACGGTGAGACTATGGGACGTCAAGACAGGTACCTGTAAGACCATGAGTGGTCACACTAGTTATGTATGATCTGTGGCTATATCCAGTGATTCAGAGTTCATCGTATCGGGAAGTGGAGATTATACGGTGAAACTATGGGACGTCAAGACAGGTACCTGTAAGACCATGAGTGGTCACACTAGTTATGTATGATCTGTGGCTATATCCAGTGATTCAGAGTTCATCGTATCGGGAAGTGATGATTAGACGGTGAGACTATGGGACGTCAAGACAGGTACCTGTAAGACCATGAGTGGTCACACTAGTTATGTATTATCTGTGGCTATATCCAGTGATTCAGAGTTCATCGTATCGGGAAGTTATGATTAGACGGTGAGACTATGGGACGTCAAGACAGGTACCTGTAAGACCATGAGTGGTCACACTAGTTATGTAAATGCTGTGGCTATATCCAGTGATTCAGAGTTCATCGTATCGGGAAGTGGAGATTATACGGTGAGACTATGGGACGTCAAGACAGGTACCTGTAAGACCATGAGTGGTCACACTAGTTCTGTATTATCTGTGGCTATATCCAGTGATTCAGAGTTCATCGTATCGGGAAGTGGAGATTATACGGTGAGACTATGGGACGTCAAGACAGGTACCTGTAAGACCATGAGTGGTCACACTAGTTCTGTATTATCTGTGGCTATATCCAGTGATTCAGAGTTCATCGTATCGGGAAGTGGAGATTATACGGTGAGACTATGGGACGTCAAGACAGGTACCTGTAAGACCATGAGTGGTCACACTAGTTATGTAAATGCTGTGGCTATATCCAGTGATTCAGAGTTCATCGTATCGGGAAGTGATGATTAGACGGTGAGACTATGGGACGTCAAGACATGTACCTGTAAGACCATGAGTGGTCACACTAGTTATGTATGATCTGTGGCTATATCCAGTGATTCAGAGTTCATCGTATCGGGAAGTTATGATTAGACGGTGAGACTATGGGACGTCAAGACAGGTACCTGTAAGACCATGAGTGGTCACACTAGTTCTGTATTATCTGTGGCTATATCCAGTGATTCAGAGTTCATCGTATCGGGAAGTTTAGATTAGACGGTGAGACTATGGGACGTCAAGACAGGTACCTGTAAGACCATGAGTGGTCACACTTATTCTGTATATGCTGTGGCTATATCCAGTGATTCAGAGTTCATCGTATCGGGAAGTTTAGATAAGACGGTGAGACTATGGGACGTCAAGACAGGTACCTGTAAGACCATGAGTGGTCACACTAGTTCTGTATTATCTGTGGCTATATCCAGTGATTCAGAGTTCATCGTATCGGGAAGTGGAGATTATACGGTGAGACTATGGGACGTCAAGACAGGTACCTGTAAGACCATGAGTGGTCACACTAGTTATGTAAATGCTGTGGCTATATCCAGTGATTCAGAGTTCATCGTATCGGGAAGTGATGATTAGACGGTGAGACTATGGGACGTCAAGACAGGTACCTGTAAGACCATGAGTGGTCACACTAGTTATGTATATGCTGTGGCTATATCCAGTGATTCAGAGTTCATCGTATCGGGAAGTTTAGATTAGACGGTGAGACTATGGGACGTCAAGACAGGTACCTGTAAGACCATGAGTGGTCACACTAGTTATGTAAATGCTGTGGCTATATCCAGTGATTCAGAGTTCATCGTATCGGGAAGTGATGATTAGACGGTGAGACTATGGGACGTCAAGACAGGTACCTGTAAGACCATGAGTGGTCACACTAGTTATGTAAATGCTGTGGCTATATCCAGTGATTCAGAGTTCATCGTATCGGGAAGTTATGATTAGACGGTGAGACTATGGGACGTCAAGACAGGTACCTGTAAGACCATGAGTGGTCACACTAGTTCTGTATTATCTGTGGCTATATCCAGTGATTCAGAGTTCATCGTATCGGGAAGTAGAGATAAGGCGGTGAGACTATGGGACGTCAAGACAGGTACCTGTAAGACCATGAGTGGTCACACTAGTTATGTAAATGCTGTGGCTATATCCAGTGATTCAGAGTTCATCGTATCGGGAAGTTTAGATTAGACGGTGAGACTATGGGACGTCAAGACAGGTACCTGTAAGACCATGAGTGGTCACACTAGTTATGTAAATGCTGTGGCTATATCCAGTGATTCAGAGTTCATCGTATCGGGAAGTGATGATTAGACGGTGAGACTATGGGACGTCAAGACAGGTACCTGTAAGACCATGAGTGGTCACACTAGTTATGTAAATGCTGTGGCTATATCCAGTGATTCAGAGTTCATCGTATCGGGAAGTTATGATTAGACGGTGAGACTATGGGACGTCAAGACAGGTACCTGTAAGACCATGAGTGGTCACACTAGTTCTGTATTATCTGTGGCTATATCCAGTGATTCAGAGTTCATCGTATCGGGAAGTAGAGATAAGGCGGTGAGACTATGGGACGTCAAGACAGGTACCTGTAAGACCATGAGTGGTCACACTAGTTATGTAAATGCTGTGGCTATATCCAGTGATTCAGAGTTCATCGTATCGGGAAGTTTAGATTAGACGGTGAGACTATGGGACGTCAAGACAGGTACCTGTAAGACCATGAGTGGTCACACTAGTTATGTAAATGCTGTGGCTATATCCAGTGATTCAGAGTTCATCGTATCGGGAAGTGGAGATTATACGGTGAGACTATGGGACGTCAAGACAGGTACCTGTAAGACCATGAGTGGTCACACTAGTTCTGTATTATCTGTGGCTATATCCAGTGATTCAGAGTTCATCGTATCGGGAAGTGGAGATTATACGGTGAGACTATGGGACGTCAAGACAGGTACCTGTAAGACCATGAGTGGTCACACTAGTTATGTAAATGCTGTGGCTATATCCAGTGATTCAGAGTTCATCGTATCGGGAAGTGATGATTAGACGGTGAGACTATGGGACGTCAAGACAGGTACCTGTAAGACCATGAGTGGTCACACTAGTTATGTATGATCTGTGGCTATATCCAGTGATTCAGAGTTCATCGTATCGGGAAGTGGAGATTATACGGTGAAACTATGGGACGTCAAGACAGGTACCTGTAAGACCATGAGTGGTCACACTAGTTATGTATGATCTGTGGCTATATCCAGTGATTCAGAGTTCATCGTATCGGGAAGTGATGATAAGACGGTGAGACTATGGGACGTCAAGACAGGTACCTGTAAGACCATGAGTGGTCACACTAGTTCTGTATTATCTGTGGCTATATCCAGTGATTCAGAGTTCATCGTATCGGGAAGTTTAGATAAGACGGTGAGACTATGGGACGTCAAGACAGGTACCTGTAAGACC
This sequence comes from Loxodes magnus, assembly GCA_946699065.1. Classification (NCBI taxonomy): domain Eukaryota; phylum Ciliophora; class Karyorelictea; order Loxodida; family Loxodidae; genus Loxodes; species Loxodes magnus. The sequence goes on along the minus strand of CAMPDV010002526.1, from coordinate 43,840 downwards.
ATGAGTGGTCACACTAGTTATGTAAATGCTGTGGCTATATCCAGTGATTCAGAGTTCATCGTATCGGGAAGTGGAGATTATACGGTGAGACTATGGGACGTCAAGACAGGTACCTGTAAGACCATGAGTGGTCACACTAGTTATGTAAATGCTGTGGCTATATCCAGTGATTCAGAGTTCATCGTATCGGGAAGTTATGATTAGACGGTGAGACTATGGGACGTCAAGACATGTACCTGTAAGACCATGAGTGGTCACACTAGTTCTGTATTATCTGTGGCTATATCCAGTGATTCAGAGTTCATCGTATCGGGAAGTAGAGATAAGGCGGTGAGACTATGGGACGTCAAGACAGGTACCTGTAAGACCATGAGTGGTCACACTAGTTATGTAAATGCTGTGGCTATATCCAGTGATTTAGAGTTCATCGTATCGGGAAGTTATGATTAAACGGTGAGACTATGGGACGTCAAGACAGGTACCTGTAAGACCATGAGTGGTCACACTAGTTATGTAAATGCTGTGGCTATATCCAGTGATTCAGAGTTCATCGTATCGGGAAGTTATGATTAGACGGTGAGACTATGGGACGTCAAGACAGGTACCTGTAAGACCATGAGTGGTCACACTAGTTCTGTATTATCTGTGGCTATATCCAGTGATTCAGAGTTCATCGTATCGGGAAGTGATGATTAGACGGTGAGACTATGGGACGTCAAGACAGGTACCTGTAAGACCATGAGTGGTCACACTAGTTATGTATGATCTGTGGCTATATCCAGTGATTCAGAGTTCATCGTATCGGGAAGTGGAGATTATACGGTGAGACTATGGGACGTCAAGACAGGTACCTGTAAGACCATGAGTGGTCACACTAGTTCTGTATATGCTGTGGCTATATCCAGTGATTCAGAGTTCATCGTATCGGGAAGTAATGATTAGACGGTGAGACTATGGGACGTCAAGACAGGTACCTGTAAGACCATGAGTGGTCACACTAGTTATGTAAATGCTGTGGCTATATCCAGTGATTCAGAGTTCATCGTATCGGGAAGTTATGATTAGACGGTGAGACTATGGGACGTCAAGACAGGTACCTGTAAGACCATGAGTGGTCACACTAGTTATGTAAATGCTGTGGCTATATCCAGTGATTCAGAGTTCATCGTATCGGGAAGTAATGATTAGACGGTGAGACTATGGGACGTCAAGACAGGTACCTGTAAGACCATGAGTGGTCACACTAGTTATGTAAATGCTGTGGCTATATCCAGTGATTCAGAGTTCATCGTATCGGGAAGTTATGATTAGACGGTGAGACTATGGGACGTCAAGACAGGTACCTGTAAGACCATGAGTGGTCACACTAGTTATGTATATGCTGTGGCTATATCCAGTGATTCAGAGTTCATCGTATCGGGAAGTGATGATTAGACGGTGAGACTATGGGACGTCAAGACAGGTACCTGTAAGACCATGAGTGGTCACACTAGTTATGTAAATGCTGTGGCTATATCCAGTGATTCAGAGTTCATCGTATCGGGAAGTTATGATTAGACGGTGAGACTATGGGACGTCAAGACAGGTACCTGTAAGACCATGAGTGGTCACACTAGTTATGTAAATGCTGTGGCTATATCCAGTGATTCAGAGTTCATCGTATCGGGAAGTAATGATTAGACGGTGAGACTATGGGACGTCAAGACAGGTACCTGTAAGACCATGAGTGGTCACACTAGTTATGTAAATGCTGTGGCTATATCCAGTGATTCAGAGTTCATCGTATCGGGAAGTTATGATTAGACGGTGAGACTATGGGACGTCAAGACAGGTACCTGTAAGACCATGAGTGGTCACACTAGTTCTGTATTATCTGTGGCTATATCCAGTGATTCAGAGTTCATCGTATCGGGAAGTAATGATTAGACGGTGAGACTATGGGACGTCAAGACAGGTACCTGTAAGACCATGAGTGGTCACACTAGTTATGTATATGCTGTGGCTATATCCAGTGATTCAGAGTTCATCGTATCGGGAAGTGATGATTAGACGGTGAGACTATGGGACGTCAAGACAGGTACCTGTAAGACCATGAGTGGTCACACTAGTTATGTATGATCTGTGGCTATATCCAGTGATTCAGAGTTCATCGTATCGGGAAGTGGAGATTATACGGTGAGACTATGGGACGTCAAGACAGGTACCTGTAAGACCATGAGTGGTCACACAGATTATGTATTATCTGTGGATATATCCAGTGATTCAGAGTTCATCGTATCGGGAAGTGATGATAAGACGGTGAGACTATGGGACGTCAAGACAGGTACCTGTAAGACCATGAGTGGTCACACTTATTCTGTATATGCTGTGGCTATATCCAGTGATTCAGAGTTCATCGTATCGGGAAGTTATGATTAGACGGTGAGACTATGGGACGTCAAGACAGGTACCTGTAAGACCATGAGTGGTCACACTAGTTATGTAAATGCTGTGGCTATATCCAGTGATTCAGAGTTCATCGTATCGGGAAGTAGAGATAAGGCGGTGAGACTATGGGACGTCAAGACAGGTACCTGTAAGACCATGAGTGGTCACACTAGTTATGTAAATGCTGTGGCTATATCCAGTGATTCAGAGTTCATCGTATCGGGAAGTAATGATTAGACGGTGAGACTATGGGACGTCAAGACAGGTACCTGTAAGACCATGAGTGGTCACACTAGTTATGTAAATGCTGTGGCTATATCCAGTGATTCAGAGTTCATCGTATCGGGAAGTTATGATTAGACGGTGAGACTATGGGACGTCAAGACAGGTACCTGTAAGACCATGAGTGGTCACACTAGTTCTGTATTATCTGTGGCTATATCCAGTGATTCAGAGTTCATCGTATCGGGAAGTAATGATTAGACGGTGAGACTATGGGACGTCAAGACAGGTACCTGTAAGACCATGAGTGGTCACACTAGTTATGTATATGCTGTGGCTATATCCAGTGATTCAGAGTTCATCGTATCGGGAAGTGATGATTAGACGGTGAGACTATGGGACGTCAAGACAGGTACCTGTAAGACCATGAGTGGTCACACTAGTTATGTATATGCTGTGGCTATATCCAGTGATTCAGAGTTCATCGTATCGGGAAGTAATGATTAGACGGTGAGACTATGGGACGTCAAGACAGGTACCTGTAAGACCATGAGTGGTCACACTAGTTCTGTATTATCTGTGGCTATATCCAGTGATTCAGAGTTCATCGTATCGGGAAGTGATGATTATACGGTGAGACTATGGGACGTCAAGACAGGTACCTGTAAGACCATGAGTGGTCACACTAGTTATGTAAATGCTGTGGCTATATCCAGTGATTCAGAGTTCATCGTATCGGGAAGTGGAGATTATACGGTGAGACTATGGGACGTCAAGACAGGTACCTGTAAGACCATGAGTGGTCACACTAGTTCTGTATTATCTGTGGCTATATCTAGTGATTCAGAGTTCATCGTATCGGGAAGTCATGATAAGACGGTGAGATTATGGGACGTCAAGACAGGTACCTGTAAGACCATGAGTGGTCACACTAGTTATGTATGATCTGTGGCTATATCTAGTGATTCAGAGTTCATCGTATCGGGAAGTGATGATTAGACGGTGAGACTATGGGACGTCAAGACAGGTACCTGTAAGACCATGAGTGGTCACACTAGTTATGTAAATGCTGTGGCTATATCCAGTGATTCAGAGTTCATCGTATCGGGAAGTAGAGATAAGGCGGTGAGACTATGGGACGTCAAGACAGGTACCTGTAAGACCATGAGTGGTCACACTAGTTCTGTATTATCTGTGGCTATATCTAGTGATTCAGAGTTCATCGTATCGGGAAGTAGAGATAAGGCGGTGAGACTATGGGACGTCAAGACAGGTACCTGTAAGACCATGAGTAGTCACACAGATTATGTATCATCTGTGGCTATATCCAGTGATTCAGAGTTCATCGTATCGGGAAGTGATGATTAGACGGTGAGACTATGGGACGTCAAGACAGGTACCTGTAAGACCATGAGTGGTCACACTAGTTCTGTAAATGCTGTGGCTATATCCAGTGATTCAGAGTTCATCGTATCGGGAAGTGGAGATTATACGGTGAGACTATGGGACGTCAAGACAGGTACCTGTAAGACCATGAGTGGTCACACTAGTTATGTATGATCTGTGGCTATATCTAGTGATTCAGAGTTCATCGTATCGGGAAGTCATGATAAGACGGTGAGACTATGGGACGTCAAGACAGGTACCTGTAAGACCATGAGTGGTCACACTAGTTATGTAAATGCTGTGGCTATATCCAGTGATTCAGAGTTCATCGTATCGGGAAGTTTAGATTAGACGGTGAGACTATGGGACGTCAAGACAGGTACCTGTAAGACCATGAGTGGTCACACTAGTTATGTAAATGCTGTGGCTATATCCAGTGATTCAGAGTTCATCGTATCGGGAAGTAGAGATAAGGCGGTGAGACTATGGGACGTCAAGACAGGTACCTGTAAGACCATGAGTGGTCACACTAGTTATGTATGATCTGTGGCTATATCTAGTGATTCAGAGTTCATCGTATCGGGAAGTCATGATAAGACGGTGAGACTATGGGACGTCAAGACAGGTACCTGTAAGACCATGAGTGGTCACACTAGTTCTGTATTATCTGTGGCTATATCCAGTGATTCAGAGTTCATCGTATCGGGAAGTAGAGATAAGGCGGTGAGACTATGGGACGTCAAGACAGGTACCTGTAAGACCATGAGTGGTCACACTAGTTATGTAAATGCTGTGGCTATATCCAGTGATTCAGAGTTCATCGTATCGGGAAGTTATGATTAGACGGTGAGACTATGGGACGTCAAGACAGGTACCTGTAAGACCATGAGTGGTCACACTAGTTCTGTATTATCTGTGGCTATATCCAGTGATTCAGAGTTCATCGTATCGGGAAGTAGAGATAAGGCGGTGAGACTATGGGACGTCAAGACAGGTACCTGTAAGACCATGAGTGGTCACACTAGTTCTGTAAATGCTGTGGCTATATCCAGTGATTCAGAGTTCATCGTATCGGGAAGTGGAGATTATACGGTGAGACTATGGGACGTCAAGACAGGTACCTGTAAGACCATGAGTGGTCACACTAGTTATGTATGATCTGTGGCTATATCTAGTGATTCAGAGTTCATCGTATCGGGAAGTGGAGATTATACGGTGAGACTATGGGACGTCAAGACAGGTACCTGTAAGACCATGAGTGGTCACACTTATTCTGTATATGCTGTGGCTATATCCAGTGATTCAGAGTTCATCGTATCGGGAAGTTTAGATTAGACGGTGAGACTATGGGACGTCAAGACAGGTACCTGTAAGACCATGAGTGGTCACACTAGTTATGTAAATGCTGTGGCTATATCCAGTGATTCAGAGTTCATCGTATCGGGAAGTAGAGATAAGGCGGTGAGACTATGGGACGTCAAGACAGGTACCTGTAAGACCATGAGTGGTCACACTAGTTATGTAAATGCTGTGGCTTTATCCAGTGATTCAGAGTTCATCGTATCGGGAAGTAATGATTAGACGGTGAGACTATGGGACGTCAAGACAGGTACCTGTAAGACCATGAGTGGTCACACTAGTTATGTAAATGCTGTGGCTATATCCAGTGATTCAGAGTTCATCGTATCGGGAAGTGGAGATTATACGGTGAGACTATGGGACGTCAAGACAGGTACCTGTAAGACCATGAGTGGTCACACTAGTTATGTAAATGCTGTGGCTATATCCAGTGATTCAGAGTTCATCGTATCGGGAAGTTTAGATTAGACGGTGAGACTATGGGACGTCAAGACATGTACCTGTAAGACCATGAGTAGTCACACTAGTTATGTAAATGCTGTGGCTATATCCAGTGATTCAGAGTTCATCGTATCGGGAAGTGATGATTAGACGGTGAGACTATGGGACGTCAAGACAGGTACCTGTAAGACCATGAGTGGTCACACTAGTTATGTAAATGCTGTGGCTATATCCAGTGATTCAGAGTTCATCGTATCGGGAAGTTATGATTAGACGGTGAGACTATGGGACGTCAAGACAGGTACCTGTAAGACCATGAGTGGTCACACTAGTTATGTATGATCTGTGGCTATATCCAGTGATTCAGAGTTCATCGTATCGGGAAGTAGAGATAAGGCGGTGAGACTATGGGACGTCAAGACAGGTACCTGTAAGACCATGAGTGGTCACACTAGTTATGTATATGCTGTGGCTATATCCAGTGATTCAGAGTTCATCGTATCGGGAAGTAGAGATAAGGCGGTGAGACTATGGGACGTCAAGACAGGTACCTGTAAGACCATGAGTGGTCACACTAGTTATGTATATGCTGTGGCTATATCCAGTGATTCAGAGTTCATCGTATCGGGAAGTAGAGATAAGGCGGTGAGACTATGGGACGTCAAGACAGGTACCTGTAAGACCATGAGTGGTCACACTAGTTATGTATATGCTGTGGCTATATCCAGTGATTCAGAGTTCATCGTATCGGGAAGTAATGATTAGACGGTGAGACTATGGGACGTCAAGACAGGTACCTGTAAGACCATGAGTGGTCACACTAGTTATGTAAATGCTGTGGCTATATCCAGTGATTCAGAGTTCATCGTATCGGGAAGTTATGATTAGACGGTGAGACTATGGGACGTCAAGACAGGTACCTGTAAGACCATGAGTGGTCACACTAGTTCTGTATTATCTGTGGCTATATCCAGTGATTCAGAGTTCATCGTATCGGGAAGTAGAGATAAGGCGGTGAGACTATGGGACGTCAAGACAGGTACCTGTAAGACCATGAGTGGTCACACTAGTTATGTATATGCTGTGGCTATATCCAGTGATTCAGAGTTCATCGTATCGGGAAGTAGAGATAAGGCGGTGAGACTATGGGACGTCAAGACAGGTACCTGTAAGACCATGAGTGGTCACACTAGTTATGTAAATGCTGTGGCTATATCCAGTGATTCAGAGTTCATCGTATCGGGAAGTTATGATTAGACGGTGAGACTATGGGACGTCAAGACAGGTACCTGTAAGACCATGAGTGGTCACACTAGTTCTGTATTATCTGTGGCTATATCCAGTGATTCAGAGTTCATCGTATCGGGAAGTCATGATAAGACGGTGAGACTATGGGACGTCAAGACAGGTACCTGTAAGACCATGAGTGGTCACACTAGTTATGTATATGCTGTGGCTATATCCAGTGATTCAGAGTTCATCGTATCGGGAAGTAGAGATAAGGCGGTGAGACTATGGGACGTCAAGACAGGTACCTGTAAGACCATGAGTGGTCACACTAGTTATGTATATGCTGTGGCTATATCCAGTGATTCAGAGTTCATCGTATCGGGAAGTAATGATTAGACGGTGAGACTATGGGACGTCAAGACAGGTACCTGTAAGACCATGAGTGGTCACACTAGTTATGTATATGCTGTGGCTATATCCAGTGATTCAGAGTTCATCGTATCGGGAAGTTATGATTAGACGGTGAGACTATGGGACGTCAAGACAGGTACCTGTAAGACCATGAGTGGTCACACTAGTTATGTAAATGCTGTGGCTATATCCAGTGATTCAGAGTTCATCGTATCGGGAAGTGGAGATTATACGGTGAGACTATGGGACGTCAAGACAGGTACCTGTAAGACCATGAGTGGTCACACTAGTTCTGTAAATGCTGTGGCTATATCCAGTGATTCAGAGTTCATCGTATCGGGAAGTGGAGATTATACGGTGAGACTATGGGACGTCAAGACAGGTACCTGTAAGACCATGAGTGGTCACACTTATTCTGTATATGCTGTTGCTATATCCAGTGATTCAGAGTTCATCGTATCGGGAAGTGATGATTAGACGGTGAGACTATGGGACGTCAAGACAGGTACCTGTAAGACCATGAGTGGTCACACTAGTTATGTAAATGCTGTGGCTATATCCAGTGATTCAGAGTTCATCGTATCGGGAAGTAGAGATAAGGCGGTGAGACTATGGGACGTCAAGACAGGTACCTGTAAGACCATGAGTGGTCACACTAGTTCTGTATTATCTGTGGCTATATCTAGTGATTCAGAGTTCATCGTATCGGGAAGTCATGATAAGACGGTGAGACTATGGGACGTCAAGACAGGTACCTGTAAGACCATGAGTGGTCACACTAGTTCTGTATTATCTGTGGCTATATCCAGTGATTCAGAGTTCATCGTATCGGGAAGTGATGATTAGACGGTGAGACTATGGGACGTCAAGACAGGTACCTGTAAGACCATGAGTGGTCACACTAGTTATGTAAATGCTGTGGCTATATCCAGTGATTCAGAGTTCATCGTATCGGGAAGTAGAGATAAGGCGGTGAGACTATGGGACGTCAAGACAGGTACCTGTAAGACCATGAGTGGTCACACTAGTTCTGTATTATCTGTGGCTATATCTAGTGATTCAGAGTTCATCGTATCGGGAAGTAGAGATAAGGCGGTGAGACTATGGGACGTCAAGACATGTACCTGTAAGACCATGAGTAGTCACACAGATTATGTATCATCTGTGGCTATATCCAGTGATTCAGAGTTCATCGTATCGGGAAGTAGAGATAAGGCGGTGAGACTATGGGACGTCAAGACAGGTACCTGTAAGACCATGAGTAGTCACACTAGTTCTGTATTATCTGTGGCTATATCCAGTGATTCAGAGTTCATCGTATCGGGAAGTGATGATTAGACGGTGAGACTATGGGACGTCAAGACAGGTACCTGTAAGACCATGAGTGGTCACACTAGTTATGTAAATGCTGTGGCTATATCCAGTGATTCAGAGTTCATCGTATCGGGAAGTTATGATTAGACGGTGAGACTATGGGACGTCAAGACAGGTACCTGTAAGACCATGAGTGGTCACACTAGTTATGTATATGCTGTGGCTATATCCAGTGATTTAGAGTTCATCGTATCGGGAAGTTATGATTAGACGGTGAGACTATGGGACGTCAAGACAGGTACCTGTAAGACCATGAGTGGTCACACTTATTCTGTATATGCTGTGGCTATATCTAGTGATTCAGAGTTCATCGTATCGGGAAGTCATGATAAGACGGTGAGACTATGGGACGTCAAGACAGGTACCTGTAAGACCATGAGTGGTCACACTAGTGTTGTAAATGCTGTGGCTATATCCAGTGATTCAGAGTTCATCGTATCGGGAAGTTTAGATAAGACGGTGAGACTATGGGACGTCAAGACAGGTACCTGTAAGACCATGAGTGGTCACACTAGTTATGTATGATCTGTGGCTATATCTAGTGATTCAGAGTTCATCGTATCGGGAAGTCATGATAAGAAGGTGAGACTATGGGACGTCAAGACAGGTACCTGTAAGACCATGAGTGGTCACACTAGTTCTGTATTATCTGTGGCTATATCCAGTGATTCAGAGTTCATCGTATCGGGAAGTAGAGATAAGGCGGTGAGACTATGGGACGTCAAGACAGGTACCTGTAAGACCATGAGTGGTCACACTAGTTATGTAAATGCTGTGGCTATATCCAGTGATTCAGAGTTCATCGTATCGGGAAGTCATGATAAGACGGTGAGACTATGGGACGTCAAGACAGGTACCTGTAAGACCATGAGTGGTCACACTAGTTATGTAAATGCTGTGGCTATATCCAGTGATTCAGAGTTCATCGTATCGGGAAGTAGAGATAAGGCGGTGAGACTATGGGACGTCAAGACAGGTACCTGTAAGACCATGAGTGGTCACACTAGTTATGTAAATGCTGTGGCTATATCCAGTGATTCAGAGTTCATCGTATCGGGAAGTTATGATTAGACGGTGAGACTATGGGACGTCAAGACAGGTACCTGTAAGACCATGAGTGGTCACACTAGTTCTGTAAATGCTGTGGCTATATCCAGTGATTCAGAGTTCATCGTATCGGGAAGTGGAGATTAGACGGTGAGACTATGGGACGTCAAGACAGGTACCTGTAAGACCATGAGTGGTCACACTAGTTCTGTATTATCTGTGGCTATATCCAGTGATTCAGAGTTCATCGTATCGGGAAGTAGAGATAAGGCGGTGAGACTATGGGACGTCAAGACAGGTACCTGTAAGACCATGAGTGGTCACACTAGTTCTGTAAATGCTGTGGCTATATCCAGTGATTCAGAGTTCATCGTATCGGGAAGTGGAGATTATACGGTGAGACTATGGGACGTCAAGACAGGTACCTGTAAGACCATGAGTGGTCACACTAGTTATGTATGATCTGTGGCTATATCCAGTGATTCAGAGTTCATCGTATCGGGAAGTCATGATAAGACGGTGAGACTATGGGACGTCAAGACAGGTACCTGTAAGACCATGAGTGGTCACACTAGTTATGTAAATGCTGTGGCTATATCCAGTGATTCAGAGTTCATCGTATCGGGAAGTGATGATTAGACGGTGAGACTATGGGACGTCAAGACAGGTACCTGTAAGACCATGAGTGGTCACACTAGTTCTGTATTATCTGTGGCTATATCCAGTGATTCAGAGTTCATCGTATCGGGAAGTAGAGATAAGGCGGTGAGACTATGGGACGTCAAGACAGGTACCTGTAAGACCATGAGTGGTCACACTAGTTATGTAAATGCTGTGGCTATATCCAGTGATTCAGAGTTCATCGTATCGGGAAGTTTAGATTAGACGGTGAGACTATGGGACGTCAAGACAGGTACCTGTAAGACCATGAGTGGTCACACTAGTTATGTAAATGCTGTGGCTATATCCAGTGATTCAGAGTTCATCGTATCGGGAAGTAGAGATAAGGCGGTGAGACTATGGGACGTCAAGACAGGTACCTGTAAGACCATGAGTGGTCACACTAGTTCTGTATTATCTGTGGCTATATCCAGTGATTCAGAGTTCATCGTATCGGGAAGTAGAGATAAGGCGGTGAGACTATGGGACGTCAAGACAGGTACCTGTAAGACCATGAGTGGTCACACTAGTTATGTATATGCTGTGGCTATATCCAGTGATTCAGAGTTCATCGTATCGGGAAGTAGAGATAAGGCGGTGAGACTATGGGACGTCAAGACAGGTACCTGTAAGACCATGAGTGGTCACACTAGTTATGTATATGCTGTGGCTATATCCAGTGATTCAGAGTTCATCGTATCGGGAAGTAATGATTAGACGGTGAGACTATGGGACGTCAAGACAGGTACCTGTAAGACCATGAGTGGTCACACTAGTTATGTAAATGCTGTGGCTATATCCAGTGATTCAGAGTTCATCGTATCGGGAAGTGGAGATTATACGGTGAGACTATGGGACGTCAAGACAGGTACCTGTAAGACCATGAGTGGTCACACTAGTTATGTAAATGCTGTGGCTATATCCAGTGATTCAGAGTTCATCGTATCGGGAAGTGATGATTAGACGGTGAGACTATGGGACGTCAAGACATGTACCTGTAAGACCATGAGTGGTCACACTAGTTATGTATGATCTGTGGCTATATCCAGTGATTCAGAGTTCATCGTATCGGGAAGTTTAGATAAGACGGTGAGACTATGGGACGTCAAGACAGGTACCTGTAAGACCATGAGTGGTCACACTAGTTATGTAAATGCTGTGGCTATATCCAGTGATTCAGAGTTCATCGTATCGGGAAGTAGAGATAAGGCGGTGAGACTATGGGACGTCAAGACAGGTACCTGTAAGACCATGAGTGGTCACACTAGTTATGTAAATGCTGTGGCTATATCCAGTGATTCAGAGTTCATCGTATCGGGAAGTTATGATTAGACGGTGAGACTATGGGACGTCAAGACAGGTACCTGTAAGACCATGAGTGGTCACACTAGTTATGTAAATGCTGTGGCTATATCCAGTGATTCAGAGTTCATCGTATCGGGAAGTTATGATTAGACGGTGAGACTATGGGACGTCAAGACAGGTACCTGTAAGACCATGAGTGGTCACACTAGTTATGTAAATGCTGTGGCTATATCCAGTGATTCAGAGTTCATCGTATCGGGAAGTGATGATTAGACGGTGAGACTATGGGACGTCAAGACAGGTACCTGTAAGACCATGAGTGGTCACACTAGTTATGTAAATGCTGTTGCTATATCCAGTGATTCAGAGTTCATCGTATCGGGAAGTGGAGATTATACGGTGAGACTATGGGACGTCAAGACAGGTACCTGTAAGACCATGAGTGGTCACACTAGTTCTGTATTATCTGTGGCTATATCCAGTGATTCAGAGTTCATCGTATCGGGAAGTCATGATAAGACGGTGAGACTATGGGACGTCAAGACAGGTACCTGTAAGACCATGAGTGGTCACACTAGTTATGTAAATGCTGTGGCTATATCCAGTGATTCAGAGTTCATCGTATCGGGAAGTAGAGATAAGGCGGTGAGACTATGGGACGTCAAGACAGGTACCTGTAAGACCATGAGTGGTCACACTAGTTCTGTATTATCTGTGGCTATATCCAGTGATTTAGAGTTCATCGTATCGGGAAGTTATGATTAGACGGTGAGACTATGGGACGTCAAGACAGGTACCTGTAAGACCATGAGTGGTCACACTAGTTCTGTAAATGCTGTGGCTATATCCAGTGATTCAGAGTTCATCGTATCGGGAAGTGGAGATTATACGGTGAGACTATGGGACGTCAAGACAGGTACCTGTAAGACCATGAGTGGTCACACTAGTTATGTATGATCTGTGGCTATATCTAGTGATTCAGAGTTCATCGTATCGGGAAGTCATGATAAGACGGTGAGACTATGGGACGTCAAGACAGGTACCTGTAAGACCATGAGTGGTCACACTAGTTCTGTATTATCTGTGGCTATATCCAGTGATTCAGAGTTCATCGTATCGGGAAGTGATGATTAGACGGTGAGACTATGGGACGTCAAGACAGGTACCTGTAAGACCATGAGTGGTCACACTAGTTATGTAAATGCTGTGGCTATATCCAGTGATTCAGAGTTCATCGTATCGGGAAGTAGAGATAAGGCGGTGAGACTATGGGACGTCAAGACAGGTACCTGTAAGACCATGAGTGGTCACACTAGTTCTGTATTATCTGTGGCTATATCTAGTGATTCAGAGTTCATCGTATCGGGAAGTGTAGATTAGACGGTGAGACTATGGGACGTCAAGACAGGTACCTGTAAGACCATGAGTGGTCACACTAGTTATGTAAATGCTGTGGCTATATCCAGTGATTCAGAGTTCATCGTATCGGGAAGTGGAGATTATACGGTGAGACTATGGGACGTCAAGACAGGTACCTGTAAGACCATGAGTGGTCACACTAGTTATGTATATGCTGTGGCTATATCCAGTGATTTAGAGTTCATCGTATCGGGAAGTTATGATTAGACGGTGAGACTATGGGACGTCAAGACAGGTACCTGTAAGACCATGAGTGGTCACACTTATTCTGTATATGCTGTGGCTATATCTAGTGATTCAGAGTTCATCGTATCGGGAAGTCATGATAAGACGGTGAGACTATGGGACGTCAAGACAGGTACCTGTAAGAACATGAGTGGTCACACTAGTGTTGTAAATGCTGTGGCTATATCCAGTGATTCAGAGTTCATCGTATCGGGAAGTTTAGATAAGACGGTGAGACTATGGGACGTCAAGACAGGTACCTGTAAGACCATGAGTGGTCACACTAGTTATGTAAATGCTGTGGCTATATCCAGTGATTCAGAGTTCATCGTATCGGGAAGTGATGATTAGACGGTGAGACTATGGGACGTCAAGACATGTACCTGTAAGACCATGAGTGGTCACACTAGTTATGTATGATCTGTGGCTATATCCAGTGATTCAGAGTTCATCGTATCGGGAAGTTTAGATAAGACGGTGAGACTATGGGACGTCAAGACATGTACCTGTAAGACCATGAGTGGTCACACTAGTTATGTAAATGCTGTGGCTATATCCAGTGATTCAGAGTTCATCGTATCGGGAAGTAATGATTAGACGGTGAGACTATGGGACGTCAAGACAGGTACCTGTAAGACCATGAGTGGTCACACTAGTTATGTAAATGCTGTGGCTATATCCAGTGATTCAGAGTTCATCGTATCGGGAAGTTATGATAAGACGGTGAGACTATGGGACGTCAAGACAGGTACCTGTAAGACCATGAGTGGTCACACTAGTTATGTAAATGCTGTGGCTATATCCAGTGATTCAGAGTTCATCGTATCGGGAAGTTATGATTAGACGGTGAGACTATGGGACGTCAAGACAGGTACCTGTAAGACCATGAGTGGTCACACTAGTTATGTAAATGCTGTGGCTATATCCAGTGATTCAGAGTTCATCGTATCGGGAAGTGGAGATTATACGGTGAGACTATGGGACGTCAAGACAGGTACCTGTAAGACCATGAGTGGTCACACTAGTTCTGTATTATCTGTGGCTATATCCAGTGATTCAGAGTTCATCGTATCGGGAAGTCATGATAAGACGGTGAGACTATGGGACGTCAAGACAGGTACCTGTAAGACCATGAGTGGTCACACTAGTTATGTATATGCTGTGGCTATATCCAGTGATTTAGAGTTCATCGTATCGGGAAGTTATGATTAGACGGTGAGACTATGGGACGTCAAGACAGGTACCTGTAAGACCATGAGTGGTCACACTAGTTATGTAAATGCTGTGGCTATATCCAGTGATTCAGAGTTCATCGTATCGGGAAGTAGAGATAAGGCGGTGAGACTATGGGACGTCAAGACAGGTACCTGTAAGACCATGAGTGGTCACACTAGTTATGTATATGCTGTGGCTATATCCAGTGATTTAGAGTTCATCGTATCGGGAAGTTATGATTAGACGGTGAGACTATGGGACGTCAAGACAGGTACCTGTAAGACCATGAGTGGTCACACTAGTTATGTAAATGCTGTGGCTATATCCAGTGATTCAGAGTTCATCGTATCGGGAAGTGATGATTATACGGTGAGACTATGGGACGTCAAGACAGGTACCTGTAAGACCATGAGTGGTCACACTAGTTATGTAAATGCTGTGGCTATATCCAGTGATTCAGAGTTCATCGTATCGGGAAGTTATGATTAGACGGTGAGACTATGGGACGTCAAGACAGGTACCTGTAAGACCATGAGTGGTCACACTAGTTATGTAAATGCTGTGGCTATATCCAGTGATTCAGAGTTCATCGTATCGGGAAGTGGAGATTATACGGTGAGACTATGGGACGTCAAGACAGGTACCTGTAAGACCATGAGTGGTCACACTAGTTATGTAAATGCTGTGGCTATATCCAGTGATTTAGAGTTCATCGTATCGGGAAGTTATGATTAGACGGTGAGACTATGGGACGTCAAGACAGGTACCTGTAAGACCATGAGTGGTCACACTTATTCTGTATATGCTGTGGCTATATCCAGTGATTCAGAGTTCATCGTATCGGGAAGTTATGATTAGACGGTGAGACTATGGGACGTCAAGACAGGTACCTGTAAGACCATGAGTGGTCACACTAGTTATGTAAATGCTGTGGCTATATCCAGTGATTCAGAGTTCATCGTATCGGGAAGTGATGATTAGACGGTGAGACTATGGGACGTCAAGACAGGTACCTGTAAGACCATGAGTGGTCACACTAGTTATGTAAATGCTGTTGCTATATCCAGTGATTCAGAGTTCATCGTATCGGGAAGTGGAGATTATACGGTGAGACTATGGGACGTCAAGACAGGTACCTGTAAGACCATGAGTGGTCACACTAGTTCTGTATTATCTGTGGCTATATCCAGTGATTCAGAGTTCATCGTATCGGGAAGTCATGATAAGACGGTGAGACTATGGGACGTCAAGACAGGTACCTGTAAGACCATGAGTGGTCACACTAGTTATGTAAATGCTGTGGCTATATCCAGTGATTCAGAGTTCATCGTATCGGGAAGTAGAGATAAGGCGGTGAGACTATGGGACGTCAAGACAGGTACCTGTAAGACCATGAGTGGTCACACTAGTTCTGTATTATCTGTGGCTATATCCAGTGATTTAGAGTTCATCGTATCGGGAAGTTATGATTAGACGGTGAGACTATGGGACGTCAAGACAGGTACCTGTAAGACCATGAGTGGTCACACTAGTTCTGTAAATGCTGTGGCTATATCCAGTGATTCAGAGTTCATCGTATCGGGAAGTGGAGATTATACGGTGAGACTATGGGACGTCAAGACAGGTACCTGTAAGACCATGAGTGGTCACACTAGTTATGTATGATCTGTGGCTATATCTAGTGATTCAGAGTTCATCGTATCGGGAAGTCATGATAAGACGGTGAGACTATGGGACGTCAAGACAGGTACCTGTAAGACCATGAGTGGTCACACTAGTTCTGTATTATCTGTGGCTATATCCAGTGATTCAGAGTTCATCGTATCGGGAAGTGATGATTAGACGGTGAGACTATGGGACGTCAAGACAGGTACCTGTAAGACCATGAGTGGTCACACTAGTTATGTAAATGCTGTGGCTATATCCAGTGATTCAGAGTTCATCGTATCGGGAAGTAGAGATAAGGCGGTGAGACTATGGGACGTCAAGACAGGTACCTGTAAGACCATGAGTGGTCACACTAGTTCTGTATTATCTGTGGCTATATCTAGTGATTCAGAGTTCATCGTATCGGGAAGTGTAGATTAGACGGTGAGACTATGGGACGTCAAGACAGGTACCTGTAAGACCATGAGTGGTCACACTAGTTATGTAAATGCTGTGGCTATATCCAGTGATTCAGAGTTCATCGTATCGGGAAGTGGAGATTATACGGTGAGACTATGGGACGTCAAGACAGGTACCTGTAAGACCATGAGTGGTCACACTAGTTATGTATATGCTGTGGCTATATCCAGTGATTTAGAGTTCATCGTATCGGGAAGTTATGATTAGACGGTGAGACTATGGGACGTCAAGACAGGTACCTGTAAGACCATGAGTGGTCACACTAGTTATGTAAATGCTGTGGCTATATCCAGTGATTCAGAGTTCATCGTATCGGGAAGTGATGATTAGACGGTGAGACTATGGGACGTCAAGACATGTACCTGTAAGACCATGAGTGGTCACACTAGTTATGTATGATCTGTGGCTATATCCAGTGATTCAGAGTTCATCGTATCGGGAAGTGATGATTAGACGGTGAGACTATGGGACGTCAAGACAGGTACCTGTAAGACCATGAGTGGTCACACTAGTTATGTATCATCTGTGGCTATATCCAGTGATTCAGAGTTCATCGTATCGGGAAGTGATGATTAGACGGTGAGACTATGGGACGTCAAGACAGGTACCTGTAAGACCATGAGTGGTCACACTAGTTATGTATATGCTGTGGCTATATCCAGTGATTTAGAGTTCATCGTATCGGGAAGTTATGATTAGACGGTGAGACTATGGGACGTCAAGACAGGTACCTGTAAGACCATGAGTGGTCACACTAGTTATGTAAATGCTGTGGCTATATCCAGTGATTCAGAGTTCATCGTATCGGGAAGTGGAGATTATACGGTGAGACTATGGGACGTCAAGACAGGTACCTGTAAGACCATGAGTGGTCACACTAGTTATGTATGATCTGTGGTTATATCCAGTGATTCAGAGTTCATCGTATCGGGAAGTCATGATAAGACGGTGAGACTATGGGACGTCAAGACAGGTACCTGTAAGACCATGAGTGGTCACACTTATTCTGTATATGCTGTGGCTATATCCAGTGATTCAGAGTTCATCGTATCGGGAAGTGGAGATTATACGGTGAGACTATGGGACGTCAAGACAGGTACCTGTAAGACCATGAGTGGTCACACTAGTTATGTAAATGCTGTGGCTATATCCAGTGATTCAGAGTTCATCGTATCGGGAAGTTATGATTAGACGGTGAGACTATGGGACGTCAAGACAGGTACCTGTAAGACCATGAGTGGTCACACTAGTTATGTATCATCTGTTGCTATATCCAGTGATTCAGAGTTCATCGTATCGGGAAGTTATGATTAGACGGTGAGACTATGGGACGTCAAGACAGGTACCTGTAAGACCATGAGTGGTCACACTTATTCTGTATATGCTGTGGCTATATCCAGTGATTCAGAGTTCATCGTATCGGGAAGTGATGATTAGACGGTGAGACTATGGGACGTCAAGACAGGTACCTGTAAGACCATGAGTGGTCACACAGATTATGTATTATCTGTGGATATATCCAGTGATTCAGAGTTCATCGTATCGGGAAGTGATGATAAGACGGTGAGACTATGGGACGTCAAGACAGGTACCTGTAAGACCATGAGTGGTCACACTAGTTATGTAAATGCTGTGGCTATATCCAGTGATTCAGAGTTCATCGTATCGGGAAGTTTAGATTAGACGGTGAGACTATGGGACGTCAAGACAGGTACCTGTAAGACCATGAGTGGTCACACTTATTCTGTATATGCTGTTGCTATATCCAGTGATTCAGAGTTCATCGTATCGGGAAGTGATGATTAGACGGTGAGACTATGGGACGTCAAGACAGGTACCTGTAAGACCATGAGTGGTCACACTAGTTATGTATCATCTGTTGCTATATCCAGTGATTCAGAGTTCATCGTATCGGGAAGTTATGATTAGACGGTGAGACTATGGGACGTCAAGACAGGTACCTGTAAGACCATGAGTGGTCACACTTATTCTGTATATGCTGTGGCTATATCCAGTGATTCAGAGTTCATCGTATCGGGAAGTTATGATTAGACGGTGAGACTATGGGACGTCAAGACAGGTACCTGTAAGACCATGAGTGGTCACACTAGTTATGTAAATGCTGTGGCTATATCCAGTGATTCAGAGTTCATCGTATCGGGAAGTGATGATAAGACGGTGAGACTATGGGACGTCAAGACAGGTACCTGTAAGACCATGAGTGGTCACACAGATTATGTATTATCTGTGGATATATCCAGTGATTCAGAGTTCATCGTATCGGGAAGTTATGATTAGACGGTGAGACTATGGGACGTCAAGACAGGTACCTGTAAGACCATGAGTGGTCACACTAGTTATGTATCATCTGTTGCTATATCCAGTGATTCAGAGTTCATCGTATCGGGAAGTTATGATTAGACGGTGAGACTATGGGACGTCAAGACAGGTACCTGTAAGACCATGAGTGGTCACACTTATTCTGTATATGCTGTGGCTATATCCAGTGATTCAGAGTTCATCGTATCGGGAAGTTTAGATTAGACGGTGAGACTATGGGACGTCAAGACAGGTACCTGTAAGACCATGAGTGGTCACACTTATTCTGTATATGCTGTGGCTATATCCAGTGATTCAGAGTTCATCGTATCGGGAAGTGATGATTAGACGGTGAGACTATGGGACGTCAAGACAGGTACCTGTAAGACCATGAGTGGTCACACTAGTTATGTATGATCTGTGGCTATATCCAGTGATTCAGAGTTCATCGTATCGGGAAGTTATGATTAGACGGTGAGACTATGGGACGTCAAGACAGGTACCTGTAAGACCATGAGTGGTCACACTTATTCTGTATATGCTGTGGCTATATCCAGTGATTCAGAGTTCATCGTATCGGGAAGTTATGATAAGACGGTGAGACTATGGGACGTCAAGACATGTACCTGTAAGACCATGAGTGGTCACACTAGTTATGTAAATGCTGTGGCTATATCCAGTGATTCAGAGTTCATCGTATCGGGAAGTTATGATAAGACGGTGAGACTATGGGACGTCAAGACAGGTACCTGTAAGACCATGAGTGGTCACACTAGTTATGTAAATGCTGTGGCTATATCCAGTGATTCAGAGTTCATCGTATCGGGAAGTTTAGATAAGACGGTGAGACTATGGGACGTCAAGACAGGTACCTGTAAGACCATGAGTGGTCACACTAGTTATGTAAATGCTGTTGCTATATCCAGTGATTCAGAGTTCATCGTATCGGGAAGTGGAGATTATACGGTGAGACTATGGGACGTCAAGACAGGTACCTGTAAGACCATGAGTGGTCACACTTATTCTGTATATGCTGTGGCTATATCCAGTGATTCAGAGTTCATCGTATCGGGAAGTCATGATTAGACGGTGAGACTATGGGACGTCAAGACAGGTACCTGTAAGAACATGAGTGGTCACACTAGTGTTGTAAATGCTGTGGCTATATCCAGTGATTCAGAGTTCATCGTATCGGGAAGTTTAGATAAGACGGTGAGACTATGGGACGTCAAGACAGGTACCTGTAAGACCATGAGTGGTCACACTAGTTATGTAAATGCTGTTGCTATATCCAGTGATTCAGAGTTCATCGTATCGGGAAGTGATGATTATACGGTGAGACTATGGGACGTCAAGACAGGTACCTGTAAGACCATGAGTGGTCACACTTATTCTGTATATGCTGTGGCTATATCCAGTGATTCAGAGTTCATCGTATCGGGAAGTTTAGATAAGGCGGTGAGACTATGGGACGTCAAGACAGGTACCTGTAAGACCATGAGTGGTCACACTAGTTCTGTATTATCTGTGGCTATATCCAGTGATTCAGAGTTCATCGTATCGGGAAGTTATGATTAGACGGTGAGACTATGGGACGTCAAGACAGGTACCTGTAAGACCATGAGTGGTCACACTAGTTATGTAAATGCTGTGGCTATATCCAGTGATTCAGAGTTCATCGTATCGGGAAGTTATGATTAGACGGTGAGACTATGGGACGTCAAGACAGGTACCTGTAAGACCATGAGTGGTCACACTTATTCTGTATATGCTGTGGCTATATCCAGTGATTCAGAGTTCATCGTATCGGGAAGTTATGATTAGACGGTGAGACTATGGGACGTCAAGACAGGTACCTGTAAGACCATGAGTGGTCACACTAGTTATGTAAATGCTGTGGCTATATCCAGTGATTCAGAGTTCATCGTATCGGGAAGTAGAGATAAGGCGGTGAGACTATGGGACGTCAAGACAGGTACCTGTAAGACTATGAGTGGTCACACTAGTTATGTAAATGCTGTGGCTATATCCTGTGATTCAGAGTTCATCGTATCGGGAAGTAGAGATAAGGCGGTGAGACTATGGGACGTCAAGACAGGTACCTGTAAGACCATGAGTGGTCACACTAGTTCTGTATTATCTGTGGCTATATCCAGTGATTCAGAGTTCATCGTATCGGGAAGTGATGATTAGACGGTGAGACTATGGGACGTCAAGACATGTACCTGTAAGACCATGAGTGGTCACACTAGTTATGTATGATCTGTGGCTATATCCAGTGATTCAGAGTTCATCGTATCGGGAAGTGATGATAAGACGGTGAGACTATGGGACGTCAAGACAGGTACCTGTAAGACCATGAGTGGTCACACTAGTTATGTAAATGCTGTGGCTATATCCAGTGATTCAGAGTTCATCGTATCGGGAAGTGATGATTAGACGGTGAGACTATGGGACGTCAAGACAGGTACCTGTAAGACCATGAGTGGTCACACTAGTTATGTAAATGCTGTGGCTATATCCAGTGATTCAGAGTTCATCGTATCGGGAAGTGGAGATTATACGGTGAGACTATGGGACGTCAAGACAGGTACCTGTAAGACCATGAGTGGTCACACTAGTTATGTATATGCTGTGGCTATATCCAGTGATTTAGAGTTCATCGTATCGGGAAGTTATGATTAGACGGTGAGACTATGGGACGTCAAGACAGGTACCTGTAAGACCATGAGTGGTCACACTTATTCTGTATGATCTGTGGCTATATCCAGTGATTCAGAGTTCATCGTATCGGGAAGTCATGATTAGACGGTGAGACTATGGGACGTCAAGACAGGTACCTGTAAGAACATGAGTGGTCACACTAGTGTTGTAAATGCTGTGGCTATATCCAGTGATTCAGAGTTCATCGTATCGGGAAGTTTAGATAAGACGGTGAGACTATGGGACGTCAAGACAGGTACCTGTAAGACCATGAGTGGTCACACTAGTTATGTAAATGCTGTGGCTATATCCAGTGATTCAGAGTTCATCGTATCGGGAAGTTTAGATTAGACGGTGAGACTATGGGACGTCAAGACAGGTACCTGTAAGACCATGAGTGGTCACACTTATTCTGTATATGCTGTGGCTATATCCAGTGATTCAGAGTTCATCGTATCGGGAAGTTTAGATAAGACGGTGAGACTATGGGACGTCAAGACATGTACCTGTAAGACCATGAGTGGTCACACTAGTTATGTAAATGCTGTGGCTATATCCAGTGATTCAGAGTTCATCGTATCGGGAAGTTATGATTAGACGGTGAGACTATGGGACGTCAAGACAGGTACCTGTAAGACCATGAGTGGTCACACTTATTCTGTATATGCTGTGGCTATATCCAGTGATTCAGAGTTCATCGTATCGGGAAGTTATGATAAGACGGTGAGACTATGGGACGTCAAGACAGGTACCTGTAAGACCATGAGTGGTCACACTAGTTATGTAAATGCTGTGGCTATATCCAGTGATTCAGAGTTCATCGTATCGGGAAGTTTAGATAAGACGGTGAGACTATGGGACGTCAAGACAGGTACCTGTAAGACCATGAGTGGTCACACTAGTTATGTAAATGCTGTTGCTATATCCAGTGATTCAGAGTTCATCGTATCGGGAAGTGGAGATTATACGGTGAGACTATGGGACGTCAAGACAGGTACCTGTAAGACCATGAGTGGTCACACTAGTTCTGTATTATCTGTGGCTATATCCAGTGATTCAGAGTTCATCGTATCGGGAAGTAGAGATAAGGCGGTGAGACTATGGGACGTCAAGACAGGTACCTGTAAGACCATGAGTGGTCACACTAGTTATGTATATGCTGTGGCTATATCCAGTGATTTAGAGTTCATCGTATCGGGAAGTTATGATTAGACGGTGAGACTATGGGACGTCAAGACAGGTACCTGTAAGACCATGAGTGGTCACACTAGTTATGTAAATGCTGTGGCTATATCCAGTGATTCAGAGTTCATCGTATCGGGAAGTTATGATTAGACGGTGAGACTATGGGACGTCAAGACAGGTACCTGTAAGACCATGAGTGGTCACACTAGTTATGTATATGCTGTGGCTATATCCAGTGATTTAGAGTTCATCGTATCGGGAAGTGATGATTATACGGTGAGACTATGGGACGTCAAGACAGGTACCTGTAAGACCATGAGTGGTCACACTAGTTATGTAAATGCTGTGGCTATATCCAGTGATTCAGAGTTCATCGTATCGGGAAGTTATGATTAGACGGTGAGACTATGGGACGTCAAGACAGGTACCTGTAAGACCATGAGTGGTCACACTAGTTATGTATATGCTGTGGCTATATCCAGTGATTCAGAGTTCATCGTATCGGGAAGTGATGATTAGACGGTGAGACTATGGGACGTCAAGACAGGTACCTGTAAGACCATGAGTGGTCACACTAGTTATGTAAATGCTGTTGCTATATCCAGTGATTCAGAGTTCATCGTATCGGGAAGTGGAGATTATACGGTGAGACTATGGGACGTCAAGACAGGTACCTGTAAGACCATGAGTGGTCACACTAGTTCTGTATTATCTGTGGCTATATCCAGTGATTCAGAGTTCATCGTATCGGGAAGTGGAGATTATACGGTGAGACTATGGGACGTCAAGACAGGTACCTGTAAGACCATGAGTGGTCACACTAGTTATGTAAATGCTGTGGCTATATCCAGTGATTCAGAGTTCATCGTATCGGGAAGTTATGATTAGACGGTGAGACTATGGGACGTCAAGACAGGTACCTGTAAGACCATGAGTGGTCACACTAGTTATGTAAATGCTGTGACTATATCCAGTGATTCAGAGTTCATCGTATCGGGAAGTGATGATTAGACGGTGAGACTATGGGACGTCAAGACAGGTACCTGTAAGACTATGAGTGGTCACACTAGTTATGTAAATGCTGTGGCTATATCCAGTGATTCAGAGTTCATCGTATCGGGAAGTAGAGATAAGGCGGTGAGACTATGGGACGTCAAGACAGGTACCTGTAAGACCATGAGTGGTCACACTAGTTCTGTATTATCTGTGGCTATATCCAGTGATTCAGAGTTCATCGTATCGGGAAGTGATGATTAGACGGTGAGACTATGGGACGTCAAGACATGTACCTGTAAGACCATGAGTGGTCACACTAGTTATGTATGATCTGTGGCTATATCCAGTGATTCAGAGTTCATCGTATCGGGAAGTGATGATAAGACGGTGAGACTATGGGACGTCAAGACAGGTACCTGTAAGACCATGAGTGGTCACACTAGTTATGTAAATGCTGTGGCTATATCCAGTGATTCAGAGTTCATCGTATCGGGAAGTGATGATTATACGGTGAGACTATGGGACGTCAAGACAGGTACCTGTAAGACCATGAGTGGTCACACTAGTTATGTAAATGCTGTGGCTATATCCAGTGATTCAGAGTTCATCGTATCGGGAAGTTATGATTAGACGGTGAGACTATGGGACGTCAAGACAGGTACCTGTAAGACCATGAGTGGTCACACTAGTTATGTAAATGCTGTGGCTATATCCAGTGATTCAGAGTTCATCGTATCGGGAAGTGATGATTAGACGGTGAGACTATGGGACGTCAAGACAGGTACCTGTAAGACCATGAGTGGTCACACTAGTTATGTAAATGCTGTGGCTATATCCAGTGATTCAGAGTTCATCGTATCGGGAAGTGGAGATTATACGGTGAGACTATGGGACGTCAAGACAGGTACCTGTAAGACCATGAGTGGTCACACTAGTTATGTAAATGCTGTGGCTATATCCAGTGATTCAGAGTTCATCGTATCGGGAAGTGATGATTAGACGGTGAGACTATGGGACGTCAAGACAGGTACCTGTAAGACCATGAGTGGTCACACTAGTTATGTAAATGCTGTTGCTATATCCAGTGATTCAGAGTTCATCGTATCGGGAAGTGATGATTATACGGTGAGACTATGGGACGTCAAGACAGGTACCTGTAAGACCATGAGTGGTCACACTAGTTATGTAAATGCTGTGGCTATATCCAGTGATTCAGAGTTCATCGTATCGGGAAGTGATGATTAGACGGTGAGACTATGGGACGTCAAGACAGGTACCTGTAAGACCATGAGTGGTCACACTAGTTATGTAAATGCTGTGGCTATATCCAGTGATTCAGAGTTCATCGTATCGGGAAGTGGAGATTATACGGTGAGACTATGGGACGTCAAGACAGGTACCTGTAAGACCATGAGTGGTCACACTAGTTATGTATATGCTGTGGCTATATCCAGTGATTTAGAGTTCATCGTATCGGGAAGTTATGATTAGACGGTGAGACTATGGGACGTCAAGACAGGTACCTGTAAGACCATGAGTGGTCACACTTATTCTGTATGATCTGTGGCTATATCCAGTGATTCAGAGTTCATCGTATCGGGAAGTCATGATTAGACGGTGAGACTATGGGACGTCAAGACAGGTACCTGTAAGAACATGAGTGGTCACACTAGTGTTGTAAATGCTGTGGCTATATCCAGTGATTCAGAGTTCATCGTATCGGGAAGTTTAGATAAGACGGTGAGACTATGGGACGTCAAGACAGGTACCTGTAAGACCATGAGTGGTCACACTAGTTATGTAAATGCTGTGGCTATATCCAGTGATTCAGAGTTCATCGTATCGGGAAGTTTAGATTAGACGGTGAGACTATGGGACGTCAAGACAGGTACCTGTAAGACCATGAGTGGTCACACTTATTCTGTATATGCTGTGGCTATATCCAGTGATTCAGAGTTCATCGTATCGGGAAGTTTAGATAAGACGGTGAGACTATGGGACGTCAAGACATGTACCTGTAAGACCATGAGTGGTCACACTAGTTATGTAAATGCTGTGGCTATATCCAGTGATTCAGAGTTCATCGTATCGGGAAGTTATGATTAGACGGTGAGACTATGGGACGTCAAGACAGGTACCTGTAAGACCATGAGTGGTCACACTTATTCTGTATATGCTGTGGCTATATCCAGTGATTCAGAGTTCATCGTATCGGGAAGTTATGATAAGACGGTGAGACTATGGGACGTCAAGACAGGTACCTGTAAGACCATGAGTGGTCACACTAGTTATGTAAATGCTGTGGCTATATCCAGTGATTCAGAGTTCATCGTATCGGGAAGTTTAGATAAGACGGTGAGACTATGGGACTTCAAGACAGGTACCTGTAAGACCATGAGTGGTCACACTAGTTATGTAAATGCTGTTGCTATATCCAGTGATTCAGAGTTCATCGTATCGGGAAGTGGAGATTATACGGTGAGACTATGGGACGTCAAGACAGGTACCTGTAAGACCATGAGTGGTCACACTAGTTATGTAAATGCTGTGGCTATATCCAGTGATTCAGAGTTCATCGTATCGGGAAGTAGAGATAAGGCGGTGAGACTATGGGACGTCAAGACAGGTACCTGTAAGACCATGAGTGGTCACACTAGTTATGTATATGCTGTGGCTATATCCAGTGATTTAGAGTTCATCGTATCGGGAAGTTATGATTAGACGGTGAGACTATGGGACGTCAAGACAGGTACCTGTAAGACCATGAGTGGTCACACTAGTTATGTATGATCTGTGGCTATATCCAGTGATTCAGAGTTCATCGTATCGGGAAGTGATGATAAGACGGTGAGACTATGGGACGTCAAGACAGGTACCTGTAAGACCATGAGTGGTCACACTAGTTATGTATATGCTGTGGCTATATCCAGTGATTCAGAGTTCATCGTATCGGGAAGTAGAGATAAGGCGGTGAGACTATGGGACGTCAAGACAGGTACCTGTAAGACCATGAGTGGTCACACTAGTTATGTAAATGCTGTGGCTATATCCAGTGATTCAGAGTTCATCGTATCGGGAAGTGGAGATTATACGGTGAGACTATGGGACGTCAAGACAGGTACCTGTAAGACCATGAGTGGTCACACTAGTTATGTAAATGCTGTGGCTATATCCAGTGATTCAGAGTTCATCGTATCGGGAAGTGATGATTAGACGGTGAGACTATGGGACGTCAAGACAGGTACCTGTAAGACCATGAGTGGTCACACTAGTTATGTAAATGCTGTGGCTATATCCAGTGATTCAGAGTTCATCGTATCGGGAAGTGATGATTAGACGGTGAGACTATGGGACGTCAAGACAGGTACCTGTAAGACTATGAGTGGTCACACTAGTTATGTAAATGCTGTGGCTATATCCAGTGATTCAGAGTTCATCGTATCGGGAAGTAGAGATAAGGCGGTGAGACTATGGGACGTCAAGACAGGTACCTGTAAGACCATGAGTGGTCACACTAGTTCTGTATTATCTGTGGCTATATCCAGTGATTCAGAGTTCATCGTATCGGGAAGTAGAGATAAGGCGGTGAGACTATGGGACGTCAAGACAGGTACCTGTAAGACCATGAGTGGTCACACTAGTTATGTATATGCTGTGGCTATATCCAGTGATTTAGAGTTCATCGTATCGGGAAGTTTAGATAAGACGGTGAGACTATGGGACGTCAAGACAGGTACCTGTAAGACCATGAGTGGTCACACTAGTTATGTAAATGCTGTGGCTATATCCAGTGATTCAGAGTTCATCGTATCGGGAAGTTATGATTAGACGGTGAGACTATGGGACGTCAAGACAGGTACCTGTAAGACCATGAGTGGTCACACTAGTTATGTATATGCTGTGGCTATATCCAGTGATTTAGAGTTCATCGTATCGGGAAGTGGAGATTATACGGTGAGACTATGGGACGTCAAGACAGGTACCTGTAAGACCATGAGTGGTCACACTAGTTATGTAAATGCTGTGGCTATATCCAGTGATTCAGAGTTCATCGTATCGGGAAGTGGAGATTATACGGTGAGACTATGGGACGTCAAGACAGGTACCTGTAAGACCATGAGTGGTCACACTAGTTATGTAAATGCTGTGGCTATATCCAGACATTCAGAGTTCATCGTATCGGGAAGTGATGATTAGACGATGAGACTATGGGACGTCAAGACAGGTACCTGTAAGACCATGAGTGGTCACACTAGTTATGTATGATCTGTGGCTATATCCAGTGATTCAGAGTTCATCGTATCGGGAAGTGGAGATTATACGGTGAGACTATGGGACGTCAAGACAGGTACCTGTAAGACCATGAGTGGTCACACTAGTTATGTAAATGCTGTGGCTATATCCAGTGATTCAGAGTTCATCGTATCGGGAAGTGGAGATTAGACGGTGATACTATGGGACGTCAAGACATGTACCTGTAAGACCATGAGTGGTCACACTAGTTCTGTATTATCTGTGGCTATATCCAGTGATTCAGAGTTCATCGTATCGGGAAGTGGAGATTATACGGTGAGACTATGGGACGTCAAGACAGGTACCTGTAAGACCATGAGTGGTCACACTAGTTATGTAAATGCTGTGGCTATATCCAGTGATTCAGAGTTCATCGTATCGGGAAGTTATGATTAGACGGTGAGACTATGGGACGTCAAGACAGGTACCTGTAAGACCATGAGTGGTCACACTAGTTCTGTATTATCTGTGGCTATATCCAGTGATTCAGAGTTCATCGTATCGGGAAGTAGAGATAAGGCGGTGAGACTATGGGACGTCAAGACAGGTACCTGTAAGACCATGAGTGGTCACACTAGTTATGTAAATGCTGTGGCTATATCCAGTGATTCAGAGTTCATCGTATCGGGAAGTGGAGATTATACGGTGAGACTATGGGACGTCAAGACAGGTACCTGTAAGACCATGAGTGGTCACACTAGTTATGTAAATGCTGTGGCTATATCCAGTGATTCAGAGTTCATCGTATCGGGAAGTGATGATTAGACGGTGAGACTATGGGACGTCAAGACAGGTACCTGTAAGACCATGAGTGGTCACACTAGTTATGTAAATGCTGTGGCTATATCCAGTGATTCAGAGTTCATCGTATCGGGAAGTCATGATTATACGGTGAGACTATGGGACGTCAAGACAGGTACCTGTAAGACCATGAGTGGTCACACTAGTTATGTAAATGCTGTGGCTATATCCAGTGATTCAGAGTTCATCGTATCGGGAAGTGATGATTAGACGGTGAGACTATGGGACGTCAAGACATGTACCTGTAAGACCATGAGTGGTCACACTAGTTCTGTATTATCTGTGGCTATATCCAGTGATTCAGAGTTCATCGTATCGGGAAGTGATGATTAGACGGTGAGACTATGGGACGTCAAGACAGGTACCTGTAAGACCATGAGTGGTCACACTAGTTCTGTATTATCTGTGGCTATATCCAGTGATTTAGAGTTCATCGTATCGGGAAGTGTAGATTAGACGGTGAGACTATGGGACGTCAAGACAGGTACCTGTAAGACCATGAGTGGTCACACTAGTTATGTAAATGCTGTGGCTATATCCAGTGATTCAGAGTTCATCGTATCGGGAAGTGATGATTAGACGGTGAGACTATGGGACGTCAAGACAGGTACCTGTAAGACCATGAGTGGTCACACTAGTTATGTAAATGCTGTCGCTATATCCAGTGATTCAGAGTTCATCGTATCGGGAAGTTTAGATTAGATGGTGAGACTATGGGACGTCAAGACAGGTACCTGTAAGACCATGAGTGGTCACACTTATTCTGTATATGCTGTGGCTATATCCAGTGATTCAGAGTTCATCGTATCGGGAAGTCATGATTAGACGGTGAGACTATGGGACGTCAAGACATGTACCTGTAAGACCATGAGTGGTCACACTAGTTATGTAAATGCTGTGGCTATATCCAGTGATTCAGAGTTCATCGTATCGGGAAGTTATGATTAGACGGTGAGACTATGGGACGTCAAGACAGGTACCTGTAAGACCATGAGTGGTCACACTTATTCTGTATATGCTGTGGCTATATCCAGTGATTCAGAGTTCATCGTATCGGGAAGTTATGATAAGACGGTGAGACTATGGGACGTCAAGACAGGTACCTGTAAGACCATGAGTGGTCACACTAGTTATGTAAATGCTGTGGCTATATCCAGTGATTCAGAGTTCATCGTATCGGGAAGTGGAGATAAGACGGTGAGACTATGGGACGTCAAGACAGGTACCTGTAAGACCATGAGTGGTCACACTAGTTATGTAAATGCTGTGGCTATATCCAGTGATTCAGAGTTCATCGTATCGGGAAGTAGAGATAAGGCGGTGAGACTATGGGACGTCAAGACAGGTACCTGTAAGACCATGAGTGGTCACACTAGTTATGTAAATGCTGTGGCTATATCCAGTGATTCAGAGTTCATCGTATCGGGAAGTAGAGATAAGGCGGTGAGACTATGGGACGTCAAGACAGGTACCTGTAAGACCATGAGTGGTCACACTAGTTATGTATATGCTGTGGCTATATCCAGTGATTTAGAGTTCATCGTATCGGGAAGTTATGATTAGACGGTGAGACTATGGGACGTCAAGACAGGTACCTGTAAGACCATGAGTGGTCACACTAGTTATGTAAATGCTGTGGCTATATCCAGTGATTCAGAGTTCATCGTATCGGGAAGTAGAGATAAGGCGGTGAGACTATGGGACGTCAAGACAGGTACCTGTAAGACCATGAGTGGTCACACTAGTTATGTATATGCTGTGGCTATATCCAGTGATTTAGAGTTCATCGTATCGGGAAGTTATGATTAGACGGTGAGACTATGGGACGTCAAGACAGGTACCTGTAAGACCATGAGTGGTCACACTAGTTATGTAAATGCTGTGGCTATATCCAGTGATTCAGAGTTCATCGTATCGGGAAGTTATGATTAGACGGTGAGACTATGGGACGTCAAGACAGGTACCTGTAAGACCATGAGTGGTCACACTAGTTATGTAAATGCTGTGGCTATATCCAGTGATTCAGAGTTCATCGTATCGGGAAGTGATGATTAGACGGTGAGACTATGGGACGTCAAGACAGGTACCTGTAAGACCATGAGTGGTCACACTAGTTATGTAAATGCTGTTGCTATATCCAGTGATTCAGAGTTCATCGTATCGGGAAGTTTAGATTAGACGGTGAGACTATGGGACGTCAAGACAGGTACCTGTAAGACCATGAGTGGTCACACTAGTTCTGTATTATCTGTGGCTATATCCAGTGATTCAGAGTTCATCGTATCGGGAAGTAGAGATAAGGCGGTGAGACTATGGGACGTCAAGACAGGTACCTGTAAGACCATGAGTGGTCACACTAGTTATGTAAATGCTGTGGCTATATCCAGTGATTCAGAGTTCATCGTATCGGGAAGTGGAGATTATACGGTGAGACTATGGGACGTCAAGACAGGTACCTGTAAGACCATGAGTGGTCACACTAGTTATGTAAATGCTGTGGCTATATCCAGTGATTCAGAGTTCATCGTATCGGGAAGTGATGATTAGACGGTGAGACTATGGGACGTCAAGACAGGTACCTGTAAGACCATGAGTGGTCACACAGATTATGTATTATCTGTGGATATATCCAGTGATTCAGAGTTCATCGTATCGGGAAGTTTAGATAAGACGGTGAGACTATGGGACGTCAAGACATGTACCTGTAAGACCATGAGTGGTCACACTAGTTCTGTATTATCTGTGGCTATATCCAGTGATTCAGAGTTCATCGTATCGGGAAGTGGAGATTATACGGTGAGACTATGGGACGTCAAGACAGGTACCTGTAAGACCATGAGTGGTCACACTAGTTATGTAAATGCTGTGGCTATATCCAGTGATTCAGAGTTCATCGTATCGGGAAGTTATGATTAGACGGTGAGACTATGGGACGTCAAGACAGGTACCTGTAAGACCATGAGTGGTCACACTAGTTATGTAAATGCTGTGGCTATATCCAGTGATTCAGAGTTCATCGTATCGGGAAGTGGAGATTATACGGTGAGACTATGGGACGTAAAGACAGGTACCTGTAAGACCATGAGTGGTCACACTAGTTATGTATATGCTGTGGCTATATCCAGTGATTCAGAGTTCATCGTATCGGGAAGTTTAGATTAGACGGTGAGACTATGG
The DNA here is from genome assembly GCA_946699065.1 of Loxodes magnus. Taxonomy (NCBI): domain Eukaryota; phylum Ciliophora; class Karyorelictea; order Loxodida; family Loxodidae; genus Loxodes; species Loxodes magnus. Next base: position 11,518 of record CAMPDV010002526.1, on the reverse strand, counting down.
GACGTCAAGACATGTACCTGTAAGACCATGAGTAGTCACACAGATTATGTATTATCTGTGGCTATATCCAGTGATTCAGAGTTCATCGTATCGGGAAGTGGAGATAAGACGGTGAGACTATGGGACGTCAAGACATGTACCTGTAAGACCATGAGTGGTCACACTAGTTATGAAAATGCTGTGGCTATATCCAGTGATTCAGAGTTCATCGTATCGGGAAGTAATGATTAGACGGTGAGACTATGGGACGTCAAGACATGTACCTGTAAGACCATGAGTGGTCACACTAGTTATGTAAATGCTGTGGCTATATCCAGTGATTCAGAGTTCATCGTATCGGGAAGTGATGATTAGACGGTGAGACTATGGGACGTCAAGACAGGTACCTGTAAGACCATGAGTGGTCACACTAGTTCTGTATTATCTGTGGCTATATCCAGTGATTCAGAGTTCATCGTATCGGGAAGTTATGATTAGACGGTGAGACTATGGGACGTCAAGACATGTACCTGTAAGACCATGAGTGGTCACACTAGTTATGTAAATGCTGTGGCTATATCCAGTGATTCAGAGTTCATCGTATCGGGAAGTGGAGATTATACGGTGAGACTATGGGACGTCAAGACAGGTACCTGTAAGACCATGAGTGGTCACACTAGTTATGTAAATGCTGTGGCTATATCCAGTGATTCAGAGTTCATCGTATCGGGAAGTGGAGATTATACGGTGAGACTATGGGACGTCAAGACAGGTACCTGTAAGACCATGAGTGGTCACACTAGTTATGTAAATGCTGTGGCTATATCCAGTGATTCAGAGTTCATCGTATCGGGAAGTTTAGATAAGACGGTGAGACTATGGGACGTCAAGACAGGTACCTGTAAGACCATGAGTGGTCACACTAGTTATGTATCATCTGTGGCTATATCCAGTGATTCAGAGTTCATCGTATCGGGAAGTTTAGATTATACGGTGAGACTATGGGACGTCAAGACAGGTACCTGTAAGACCATGAGTGGTCACACTAGTTATGTATATGCTGTGGATATATCCAGTGATTCAGAGTTCATCGTATCGGGAAGTTTAGATTAGACGGTGAGACTGTGGGACGTCAAGACATGTACCTGTAAGACCATGAGTAGTCACACAGATTATGTATCATCTGTGGCTATATCCAGTGATTCAGAGTTCATCGTATCGGGAAGTTATGATAAGACGGTGAGACTATGGGACGTCAAGACATGTACCTGTAAGACCATGAGTGGTCACACTAGTTATGTAAATGCTGTGGCTATATCCAGTGATTCAGAGTTCATCGTATCGGGAAGTTTAGATAAGACGGTGAGACTATGGGACGTCAAGACATGTACCTGTAAGACCATGAGTGGTCACACAGATTCTGTATTATCTGTGGCTATATCCAGTGATTCAGAGTTCATCGTATCGGGAAGTCATGATTAGACGGTGAGACTATGGGACGTCAAGACAGGTACCTGTAAGACCATGAGTGGTCACACTAGTTCTGTATTATCTGTGGCTATATCCAGTGATTCAGAGTTCATCGTATCGGGAAGTGATGATTAGACGGTGAGACTATGGGACGTCAAGACATGTACCTGTAAGACCATGAGTAGTCACACAGATTATGTATTATCTGTGGCTATATCCAGTGATTCAGAGTTCATCGTATCGGGAAGTCATGATAAGACGGTGAGACTATGGGACGTCAAGACAGGTACCTGTAAGACCATGAGTGGTCACACTAGTTATGTAAATGCTGTGGCTATATCCAGTGATTCAGAGTTCATCGTATCGGGAAGTGGAGATTATACGGTGAGACTATGGGACGTCAAGACAGGTACCTGTAAGACCATGAGTGGTCACACTAGTTATGTATATGCTGTGGCTATATCCAGTGATTCAGAGTTCATCGTATCGGGAAGTTATGATTAGACGGTGAGACTATGGGACGTCAAGACATGTACCTGTAAGACCATGAGTGGTCACACTAGTTCTGTATTATCTGTGGCTATATCCAGTGATTCAGAGTTCATCGTATCGGGAAGTTTAGATTAGACGGTGAGACTATGGGACGTCAAGACATGTACCTGTAAGACCATGAGTGGTCACACTAGTTCTGTATTATCTGTGGCTATATCCAGTGATTCAGAGTTCATCGTATCGGGAAGTTATGATTATACGGTGAGACTATGGGACGTCAAGACAGGTACCTGTAAGACCATGAGTGGTCACACTAGTTATGTATATGCTGTGGCTATATCCAGTGATTCAGAGTTCATCGTATCGGGAAGTTATGATTAGACGGTGAGACTATGGGACGTCAAGACATGTACCTGTAAGACCATGAGTGGTCACACTAGTTCTGTATTATCTGTGGCTATATCCAGTGATTCAGAGTTCATCGTATCGGGAAGTTTAGATTAGACGGTGAGACTATGGGACGTCAAGACATGTACCTGTAAGACCATGAGTAGTCACACAGATTATGTATCATCTGTGGCTTTATCCAGTGATTCAGAGTTCATCGTATCGGGAAGTTATGATTAGACGGTGAGACTATGGGACGTCAAGACAGGTACCTGTAAGACCATGAGTGGTCACACTAGTTATGTAAATGCTGTGGCTATATCCAGTGATTCAGAGTTCATCGTATCGGGAAGTGATGATTAGACGGTGAGACTATGGGACGTCAAGACAGGTACCTGTAAGACCATGAGTGGTCACACTAGTTATGTATTATCTGTGGCTATATCCAGTGATTCAGAGTTCATCGTATCGGGAAGTTATGATTAGACGGTGAGACTATGGGACGTCAAGACATGTACCTGTAAGACCATGAGTGGTCACACTAGTTATGTAAATGCTGTGGATATATCCAGTGATTCAGAGTTCATCGTATCGGGAAGTTATGATTAGACGGTGAGACTATGGGACGTCAAGACAGGTACCTGTAAGACCATGAGTGGTCACACTAGTTATGTAAATGCTGTGGCTATATCCAGTGATTCAGAGTTCATCGTATCGGGAAGTTTAGATAAGACGGTGAGACTATGGGACGTCAAGACATGTACCTGTAAGACCATGAGTAGTCACACAGATTATGTATTATCTGTGGCTATATCCAGTGATTCAGAGTTCATCGTATCGGGAAGTCATGATAAGACGGTGAGACTATGGGACGTCAAGACAGGTACCTGTAAGACCATGAGTGGTCACACTAGTTATGTAAATGCTGTGGCTATATCCAGTGATTCAGAGTTCATCGTATCGGGAAGTCATGATAAGACGGTGAGACTATGGGACGTCAAGACAGGTACCTGTAAGACCATGAGTGGTCACACTAGTTATGTAAATGCTGTGGCTATATCCAGTGATTCAGAGTTCATCGTATCGGGAAGTGGAGATTATACGGTGAGACTATGGGACGTCAAGACAGGTACCTGTAAGACCATGAGTGGTCACACTAGTTATGTATATGCTGTGGCTATATCCAGTGATTTAGAGTTCATCGTATCGGGAAGTTATGATTAGACGGTGAGACTATGGGACGTCAAGACAGGTACCTGTAAGACCATGAGTGGTCACACTAGTTATGTAAATGCTGTGGCTATATCCAGTGATTCAGAGTTCATCGTATCGGGAAGTGATGATTAGACGGTGAGACTATGGGACGTCAAGACAGGTACCTGTAAGACCATGAGTGGTCACACTAGTTATGTAAATGCTGTCGCTATATCCAGTGATTCAGAGTTCATCGTATCGGGAAGTTATGATTAGACGGTGAGACTATGGGACGTCAAGACAGGTACCTGTAAGACCATGAGTGGTCACACTAGTTATGTAAATGCTGTGGCTATATCCAGTGATTCAGAGTTCATCGTATCGGGAAGTGGAGATTATACGGTGAGACTATGGGACGTCAAGACAGGTACCTGTAAGACCATGAGTGGTCACACTAGTTATGTATATGCTGTGGCTATATCCAGTGATTCAGAGTTCATCGTATCGGGAAGTTTAGATTAGACGGTGAGACTATGGGACGTCAAGACATGTACCTGTAAGACCATGAGTGGTCACACTAGTTCTGTATTATCTGTGGCTATATCCAGTGATTCAGAGTTCATCGTATCGGGAAGTTTAGATTAGACGGTGAGACTATGGGACGTCAAGACATGTACCTGTAAGACCATGAGTAGTCACACAGATTATGTATTATCTGTGGCTATATCCAGTGATTCAGAGTTCATCGTATCGGGAAGTCATGATAAGACGGTGAGACTATGGGACGTCAAGACAGGTACCTGTAAGACCATGAGTGGTCACACTAGTTATGTAAATGCTGTGGCTATATCCAGTGATTCAGAGTTCATCGTATCGGGAAGTGGAGATTATACGGTGAGACTATGGGACGTCAAGACAGGTACCTGTAAGACCATGAGTGGTCACACTAGTTATGTATATGCTGTGGCTATATCCAGTGATTTAGAGTTCATCGTATCGGGAAGTTATGATTAGACGGTGAGACTATGGGACGTCAAGACAGGTACCTGTAAGACCATGAGTGGTCACACTAGTTATGTAAATGCTGTGGCTATATCCAGTGATTCAGAGTTCATCGTATCGGGAAGTGATGATTAGACGGTGAGACTATGGGACGTCAAGACAGGTACCTGTAAGACCATGAGTGGTCACACTAGTTATGTAAATGCTGTCGCTATATCCAGTGATTCAGAGTTCATCGTATCGGGAAGTTATGATTAGACGGTGAGACTATGGGACGTCAAGACAGGTACCTGTAAGACCATGAGTGGTCACACTAGTTATGTAAATGCTGTGGCTATATCCAGTGATTCAGAGTTCATCGTATCGGGAAGTGGAGATTATACGGTGAGACTATGGGACGTCAAGACAGGTACCTGTAAGACCATGAGTGGTCACACTAGTTATGTATATGCTGTGGCTATATCCAGTGATTCAGAGTTCATCGTATCGGGAAGTTTAGATAAGACGGTGAGACTATGGGACGTCAAGACAGGTACCTGTAAGACCATGAGTGGTCACACTAGTTATGTAAATGCTGTGGCTATATCCAGTGATTCAGAGTTCATCGTATCGGGAAGTTATGATTAGACGGTGAGACTATGGGACGTCAAGACAGGTACCTGTAAGACCATGAGTGGTCACACTAGTTATGTAAATGCTGTGGCTATATCCAGTGATTCAGAGTTCATCGTATCGGGAAGTGGAGATTATACGGTGAGACTATGGGACGTCAAGACAGGTACCTGTAAGACCATGAGTGGTCACACTAGTTATGTATATGCTGTGGCTATATCCAGTGATTTAGAGTTCATCGTATCGGGAAGTTATGATTAGACGGTGAGACTATGGGACGTCAAGACAGGTACCTGTAAGACCATGAGTGGTCACACTAGTTATGTATATGCTGTGGCTATATCCAGTGATTTAGAGTTCATCGTATCGGGAAGTCATGATAAGACGGTGAGACTATGGGACGTCAAGACAGGTACCTGTAAGACCATGAGTGGTCACACTAGTTATGTAAATGCTGTGGCTATATCCAGTGATTCAGAGTTCATCGTATCGGGAAGTGGAGATTATACGGTGAGACTATGGGACGTCAAGACAGGTACCTGTAAGACCATGAGTGGTCACACTAGTTATGTATATGCTGTGGCTATATCCAGTGATTCAGAGTTCATCGTATCGGGAAGTTTAGATTAGACGGTGAGACTATGGGACGTCAAGACATGTACCTGTAAGACCATGAGTGGTCACACTAGTTCTGTATTATCTGTGGCTATATCCAGTGATTCAGAGTTCATCGTATCGGGAAGTTTAGATTAGACGGTGAGACTATGGGACGTCAAGACATGTACCTGTAAGACCATGAGTAGTCACACAGATTATGTATTATCTGTGGCTATATCCAGTGATTCAGAGTTCATCGTATCGGGAAGTCATGATAAGACGGTGAGACTATGGGACGTCAAGACAGGTACCTGTAAGACCATGAGTGGTCACACTAGTTATGTAAATGCTGTGGCTATATCCAGTGATTCAGAGTTCATCGTATCGGGAAGTGGAGATTATACGGTGAGACTATGGGACGTCAAGACAGGTACCTGTAAGACCATGAGTGGTCACACTAGTTATGTATATGCTGTGGCTATATCCAGTGATTTAGAGTTCATCGTATCGGGAAGTTATGATTAGACGGTGAGACTATGGGACGTCAAGACAGGTACCTGTAAGACCATGAGTGGTCACACTAGTTATGTAAATGCTGTGGCTATATCCAGTGATTCAGAGTTCATCGTATCGGGAAGTGATGATTAGACGGTGAGACTATGGGACGTCAAGACAGGTACCTGTAAGACCATGAGTGGTCACACTAGTTATGTAAATGCTGTCGCTATATCCAGTGATTCAGAGTTCATCGTATCGGGAAGTTATGATTAGACGGTGAGACTATGGGACGTCAAGACAGGTACCTGTAAGACCATGAGTGGTCACACTAGTTATGTAAATGCTGTGGCTATATCCAGTGATTCAGAGTTCATCGTATCGGGAAGTGGAGATTATACGGTGAGACTATGGGACGTCAAGACAGGTACCTGTAAGACCATGAGTGGTCACACTAGTTATGTATATGCTGTGGCTATATCCAGTGATTCAGAGTTCATCGTATCGGGAAGTTTAGATAAGACGGTGAGACTATGGGACGTCAAGACAGGTACCTGTAAGACCATGAGTGGTCACACTAGTTATGTAAATGCTGTGGCTATATCCAGTGATTCAGAGTTCATCGTATCGGGAAGTTATGATTAGACGGTGAGACTATGGGACGTCAAGACAGGTACCTGTAAGACCATGAGTGGTCACACTAGTTATGTAAATGCTGTGGCTATATCCAGTGATTCAGAGTTCATCGTATCGGGAAGTGGAGATTATACGGTGAGACTATGGGACGTCAAGACAGGTACCTGTAAGACCATGAGTGGTCACACTAGTTATGTATATGCTGTGGCTATATCCAGTGATTTAGAGTTCATCGTATCGGGAAGTTATGATTAGACGGTGAGACTATGGGACGTCAAGACAGGTACCTGTAAGACCATGAGTGGTCACACTAGTTATGTATATGCTGTGGCTATATCCAGTGATTTAGAGTTCATCGTATCGGGAAGTCATGATAAGACGGTGAGACTATGGGACGTCAAGACAGGTACCTGTAAGACCATGAGTGGTCACACTAGTTATGTAAATGCTGTGGCTATATCCAGTGATTCAGAGTTCATCGTATCGGGAAGTGGAGATTATACGGTGAGACTATGGGACGTCAAGACAGGTACCTGTAAGACCATGAGTGGTCACACTAGTTATGTATATGCTGTGGCTATATCCAGTGATTTAGAGTTCATCGTATCGGGAAGTTATGATTAGACGGTGAGACTATGGGACGTCAAGACAGGTACCTGTAAGACCATGAGTGGTCACACTAGTTATGTAAATGCTGTGGCTATATCCAGTGATTCAGAGTTCATCGTATCGGGAAGTGATGATTAGACGGTGAGACTATGGGACGTCAAGACAGGTACCTGTAAGACCATGAGTGGTCACACTAGTTATGTAAATGCTGTGGCTATATCCAGTGATTCAGAGTTCATCGTATCGGGAAGTTATGATTAGACGGTGAGACTATGGGACGTCAAGACATGTACCTGTAAGACCATGAGTGGTCACACTAGTTATGTAAATGCTGTGGCTATATCCAGTGATTCAGAGTTCATCGTATCGGGAAGTTATGATTAGACGGTGAGACTATGGGACGTCAAGACATGTACCTGTAAGACCATGAGTGGTCACACTAGTTATGTAAATGCTGTGGCTATATCCAGTGATTCAGAGTTCATCGTATCGGGAAGTTATGATTAGACGGTGAGACTATGGGACGTCAAGACATGTACCTGTAAGACCATGAGTGGTCACACAGATTATGTATTATCTGTGGATATATCCAGTGATTCAGAGTTCATCGTATCGGGAAGTTTAGATAAGACGGTGAGACTATGGGACGTCAAGACAGGTACCTGTAAGACCATGAGTGGTCACACTAGTTATGTAAATGCTGTGGCTATATCCAGTGATTCAGAGTTCATCGTATCGGGAAGTTATGATTAGACGGTGAGACTATGGGACGTCAAGACAGGTACCTGTAAGACCATGAGTGGTCACACTAGTTATGTAAATGCTGTGGCTATATCCAGTGATTCAGAGTTCATCGTATCGGGAAGTGGAGATTATACGGTGAGACTATGGGACGTCAAGACAGGTACCTGTAAGACCATGAGTGGTCACACTAGTTATGTATATGCTGTGGCTATATCCAGTGATTTAGAGTTCATCGTATCGGGAAGTTATGATTAGACGGTGAGACTATGGGACGTCAAGACAGGTACCTGTAAGACCATGAGTGGTCACACTAGTTATGTATATGCTGTGGCTATATCCAGTGATTTAGAGTTCATCGTATCGGGAAGTTATGATTAGACGGTGAGACTATGGGACGTCAAGACAGGTACCTGTAAGACCATGAGTGGTCACACTAGTTATGTAAATGCTGTGGCTATATCCAGTGATTCAGAGTTCATCGTATCGGGAAGTTTAGATTAGACGGTGAGACTATGGGACGTCAAGACATGTACCTGTAAGACCATGAGTAGTCACACAGATTATGTATTATCTGTGGCTATATCCAGTGATTCAGAGTTCATCGTATCGGGAAGTGGAGATTATACGGTGAGACTATGGGACGTCAAGACAGGTACCTGTAAGACCATGAGTGGTCACACAGATTATGTATTATCTGTGGATATATCCAGTGATTCAGAGTTCATCGTATCGGGAAGTGATGATTAGACGGTGAGACTATGGGACGTCAAGACAGGTACCTGTAAGACCATGAGTGGTCACACTAGTTCTGTATTATCTGTGGCTATATCCAGTGATTCAGAGTTCATCGTATCGGGAAGTTTAGATTAGACGGTGAGACTATGGGACGTCAAGACATGTACCTGTAAGACCATGAGTAGTCACACAGATTATGTATTATCTGTGGCTATATCCAGTGATTCAGAGTTCATCGTATCGGGAAGTTATGATTAGACGGTGAGACTATGGGACGTCAAGACAGGTACCTGTAAGACCATGAGTGGTCACACTTATTCTGTATATGCTGTGGCTATATCCAGTGATTCAGAGTTCATCGTATCGGGAAGTTATGATTAGACGGTGAGACTATGGGACGTCAAGACATGTACCTGTAAGACCATGAGTGGTCACACAGATTATGTATTATCTGTGGATATATCCAGTGATTCAGAGTTCATCGTATCGGGAAGTTTAGATAAGACGGTGAGACTATGGGACGTCAAGACAGGTACCTGTAAGACCATGAGTGGTCACACTAGTTATGTAAATGCTGTGGCTATATCCAGTGATTCAGAGTTCATCGTATCGGGAAGTGGAGATTATACGGTGAGACTATGGGACGTCAAGACAGGTACCTGTAAGACCATGAGTGGTCACACTAGTTATGTAAATGCTGTGGCTATATCCAGTGATTCAGAGTTCATCGTATCGGGAAGTGGAGATTATACGGTGAGACTATGGGACGTCAAGACAGGTACCTGTAAGACCATGAGTGGTCACACTAGTTATGTAAATGCTGTGGCTATATCCAGTGATTCAGAGTTCATCGTATCGGGAAGTCATGATAAGACGGTGAGACTATGGGACGTCAAGACAGGTACCTGTAAGACCATGAGTGGTCACACTAGTTATGTATATGCTGTGGCTATATCCAGTGATTCAGAGTTCATCGTATCGGGAAGTGGAGATTATACGGTGAGACTATGGGACGTCAAGACAGGTACCTGTAAGACCATGAGTGGTCACACTAGTTATGTAAATGCTGTGGCTATATCCAGTGATTCAGAGTTCATCGTATCGGGAAGTTTAGATTAGACGGTGAGACTATGGGACGTCAAGACAGGTACCTGTAAGACCATGAGTGGTCACACTAGTTATGTAAATGCTGTGGCTATATCCAGTGATTCAGAGTTCATCGTATCGGGAAGTTATGATTAGACGGTGAGACTATGGGACGTCAAGACAGGTACCTGTAAGACCATGAGTGGTCACACTAGTTATGTAAATGCTGTGGCTATATCCAGTGATTCAGAGTTCATCGTATCGGGAAGTTATGATTATACGGTGAGACTATGGGACGTCAAGACAGGTACCTGTAAGACCATGAGTGGTCACACTAGTTATGTATATGCTGTGGCTATATCCAGTGATTTAGAGTTCATCGTATCGGGAAGTCATGATAAGACGGTGAGACTATGGGACGTCAAGACAGGTACCTGTAAGACCATGAGTGGTCACACTAGTTATGTAAATGCTGTGGCTATATCCAGTGATTCAGAGTTCATCGTATCGGGAAGTGGAGATTATACGGTGAGACTATGGGACGTCAAGACAGGTACCTGTAAGACCATGAGTGGTCACACTAGTTATGTAAATGCTGTGGCTATATCCAGTGATTCAGAGTTCATCGTATCGGGAAGTCATGATAAGACGGTGAGACTATGGGACGTCAAGACAGGTACCTGTAAGACCATGAGTGGTCACACTAGTTATGTATATGCTGTGGCTATATCCAGTGATTTAGAGTTCATCGTATCGGGAAGTTATGATTAGACGGTGAGACTATGGGACGTCAAGACAGGTACCTGTAAGACCATGAGTGGTCACACTAGTTATGTAAATGCTGTGGCTATATCCAGTGATTCAGAGTTCATCGTATCGGGAAGTTATGATTAGACGGTGAGACTATGGGACGTCAAGACATGTACCTGTAAGACCATGAGTGGTCACACTAGTTATGTAAATGCTGTTGCTATATTCAGTGATTCAGAGTTCATCGTATCGGGAAGTGGAGATTATACGGTGAGACTATGGGACGTCAAGACAGGTACCTGTAAGACCATGAGTGGTCACACTTATTCTGTATATGCTGTGGCTATATCCAGTGATTCAGAGTTCATCGTATCGGGAAGTTATGATTAGACGGTGAGACTATGGGACGTCAAGAAAGGTACCTGTAAGACCATGAGTGGTCACACTAGTTATGTAAATGCTGTGGCTATATCCAGTGATTCAGAGTTCATCGTATCGGGAAGTTTAGATTAGACGGTGATACTATGGGACGTCAAGACATGTACCTGTAAGACCATGAGTGGTCACACTAGTTCTGTATTATCTGTGGCTATATCCAGTGATTCAGAGTTCATCGTATCGGGAAGTGATGATTATACGGTGAGACTATGGGACGTCAAGACAGGTACCTGTAAGACCATGAGTGGTCACACTAGTTATGTAAATGCTGTGGCTATATCCAGTGATTCAG